>MU271348.1:0-51400 GCA_021432655.1 Atractiella rhizophila
TGTACTCAGACTCGAGAGAAACCAACTGTTGAATCTTTGTTTTCTGCCTGTCCAATCTGAAATGAACTGAATACGAGGCGACCTTGCCAGGTGCTTTCGCTCTCAGCACTATCTCGTCTTCGTCACGACATCTGCCGCTTCTACACGTAATTTTCTTTGTCACTTACGTAGCCGTCAACGAACAGTATCTTCATGCTCAAAGCGTGATCTATCACGCTTCCTGAGGTGATAGCGGGGTCGGTGTCGAAGCTCGCTCCCAACCTTCTTTGACTAACATCCAACCTTACTTGCTCTTATCCTACATTTCTACCATGCTATTTGTCATTTTTCAAAGTCATTAGTCTTCTGCATCATTGTCCTTATAGAATTACAATGATACAAATAATACACGACTAGAATTCAGCAGCACATGGAAGAGCTGTTACTTGTACTCGATTATTACGCTTTACTTTAGCAATAGAACAAACTCGTAAACTGGCAAAAGGGTGCGCTTGAAAATTGTCTGCTACACGTTCAATAATACAGTAGGAAAGTAGAAAATGTTGGCGTCACGGCGGATGGTGCAGTAATCGCATCCTCATCTGAGAAAGAGATAGAAATGCCACTGAATGGTTTCATGGAGGATGGACTTTTGTCGCGTTGAAGCATGCCCTACAAGCCAACGTTGGATGTGACTCTATGGAGGGAGATAAGCTGAACACGTACGGGTATCTGGAACGACATGCCTCGCGTGAGTCAAAGCAGGATCCTTAAAATTGGGATGTGCGGCAAGCCATTCTGCTTCAGCTAGGTAACAATACAATTGACCACTGAGAGAGAAACATTTGTTCAAGAAACTTACCCTTTTCGGCTACACCTTTAAGCAGTTGCGTCTCGTCGACGACTTTGAACAGATCACATTTTGAGCAGTCTGTGCATGCCCCCCCTATTCCAACGTCGTGTCAGCCATAAGCATGAAACCATCGGCCAGACAAAAATGCGTACCTTGCGCTCGAAAATGTTGACAGAAATGCCCATATCCCTCCAGACCGATTGTCTGCCGACAGACGAAGCACATGATGTGCCCTACGCTCTCGACCTCGTCACCCACGCCAAACACCGAAAGGAGGGATAGCCATACCACACCGACAGACAATCTTATTACATCCTTCAGCCTTGACGTAGGAAACGCCACATCCCCCACAGACTCTGGCCACCTATATTTGTCCAAATGTGAGTCTAAACATGGGCAAGAATAAAGGCGAACCGCATCGGTCATTCTCTTCTCGACGAAGAGGCGAAGACTGGTTAGTCCTGTAGAATCTTCGCAATTGTGTCCTGGAAGATGGACCTTTTGACACTTTAGGCAGCTCCTCTTCCCGCAAAATATGCTGTTCAAAGTCGTGGACAATGTAGGATGGCGAGCTTGGCCGCCGCACTGGAAGAAGACCTTCATTCGATCATTCTCTCTCTTCCCTCCCCACCACCTGCTGCTCCTTCTTTGTGTTGTTGCATTCACTCGTTCAGAGACATAGTGAGGGAGCCCGCGCGCTGTCCGTTGCTCGTTCCACTTCTTCATCGCTACATCAGCTTGTAGATCGAGGTACGTTTTGATACATCGAAACGCGCCAGAGGGGCTGATGAAAGGATCGGTCGAGTTTGCTTCAGAGAGATCGTTCTTCTGCCCTCGTGGTTTCGGAAGACTGTCATTATCGATTTCGAGCATCTCGATAGCATTGTTGAGCATTTTAGGATCGTGGACGAGGAGAAGAAAGAGGTAGAGGAAGCATAGTGTAATGTAAAGGAGTGGAATGATTCCTGCCGCCGTATTAAGGAAATGGATGAGGATCACTAGGTAGTCCTCGCCATCTGCTTCCGGATTGAAGGGCCATGGAAAAAGGTTTCGAATCCCACCTTGAGTACGCCTCGATTTAGGAGTGTTTGGTAACTCGTCCAGTGTTGCGACCTCTACATAAGGGCAAAAGGGACACTTGACGACGCTCTCCTTTTCCTTCTCACGCTCCTTGACAAAAACCATAAGCTCTTCCTCCCACATCCTTTCCTCTAACAGATCTACCAAACCCCTGCCCTCCGCCCTCTCGCACCTCTCATCTCCCAAACACCTGCGAATCTCTCCCATCCCATAGATACCTTCACACCCATCCCCAGCACTCAAACACCCCAAATCCCCCTCCTTCCTACCTTCTCCCCAAATCTTCTCCTCCACCTCTCGTCGCAGACATTCCCTACAAACAGCATGCATCTCCCCTCCTTTCCCTTCCTCGCAAAACGTACAATCTTCAAACGGCACCTCGTCGTAGCAACAAGAACATTCCAGCTTCCCCTCCGAGTCTGTGCTCCAGAGAAAATGACGGTTCAATATACGGGCCCAAACCGAATCGGCGGCAGAGAGTGAGTAGAGATAAGGACGCCAGACGACCCGCTCATACTCTTCTCGTAAATTGTCATCGGCAATTGAACAAGGCGCAAGTATTGGTCGAGGCGGGAGAGGCGGTGACGGAGGGACTGGTTGTTCTGAATATGGCGACGGGGGGAGTTTCGAAGTCGATGCTTCTGGCGCAGACTCCGCCACCGATGAAAGAGAAGGGGGTGAGGTGGCGGGAGTCGTCTTTGCCTTGTCGTCTTTAGCATTGGATATCGCAACGGACAACGGCTTGGTGGATGTGCGCGATTTGAACCGAAAGAGGTCTTTCAGAGCTCCCTCGAACATAAACTTCTTCGTTCCAGATGTTCTTTTATCTTGCCTCTGCGCCATTGCAACATTGGGAGCTACAGGCGGAGGGATAGATGGTGCAGTTCTGCCCGGAGTCGGCATGAATTCTTTGGCCAGTATTCGATAAGCCTTCTCAAAATCGTAATTCACGTCCTCCTACTCCTCTTCAGCTCTAACTTGAGATCTCACAAATCCGAGCACGTACAAGAACAAGACTGATCCTGCGCTCCAAAGCGTTTTCAAGTACATCCTTCCTCCAAGACTGGAATGTCCAACCAATCCCGCTCTTCTCTCTCCCTTTTCCCTTCAAATCGCTCATACGCTTCCCACTACATAGAGCGAACAAGACCCCTTTTACCTCCTTTACATACTCTTCGGTCCTAAACAGATCCTCCACGCCCATCTCTCCCGGATGCTCGCGTCGCGGCACTTCCTCCTCCTTCGTCCCAAACCAAAAAGAGAAGAAGGGTCGAGGCTCCTTGTTATATTTCCCTTCCGACAACGGGGAAGGACCAGAAGCGAGGGGTGGAATAGATGACTGAAGGAGAGCCTCAATCGCAGATGATAGAGTAGAAGATGGTGAGGAAAGAAGGAGCTGACGCAAGTGGGAATGGGCTACTTGAGGGAACATGCTCGAAAGGTGGCACCTGACCGTCGATTCAAGTCAGCCTGATGAAGAGGTAAGGAAGAATAAACGAACGCACAGATCTCGGTTTCGAGTCGCTAGCACATCCACCGCTTGCACCTTGGTGGAATTTGAGGAGAGAACGTCTCGTTCGTCACCATTCAAAACCACTGATGCTGGTCGACGGAAGAAAGGAGTATTGGCATTGTTCATCAGTACTTTCTTCCTTTCCATAGGAGTATACACCCCGATCTCCTCCGCCACCGTCTCCTCCTTCACAACTACGCTGGGGAAATAGCCACTATTCCCTTCACATATTTTGTCCACGACCATCTGCACAATGTTGTCCGGAGAGTGTCCCCTCGCGGAAGAGTCGTAGCTCTTGATGGCATCGGCGAGGAAGTACCGGTTTGCGTCTGGGAAGAGGGAGAGGAGTTGGGAGTAGGATAGACGCTGGAGAAGTGTGAGGTTTAGTTCTTGAGTCGGTTCTGGCTGTATAGAGCGAGTCATCGCGCCTCAAAGGGCCTGCATATGGTATCCAATAGCCTCTAAATTTGAAGGGGGTCTATCGATGGTGTGGAATGACACGTCAAGTGCAGTCTGAGAGGGCTGCGAATCAGAATCAGCCTGCGATGCGATATCAACGGACGGACGCTACACCGGTGAGATCTAGACTCCAACGGGAAGGCAAGTCATAAAATAGGCGCTCCTGCTATAAGGCTTAAAATGGAAGCTATTTTGAGCTTGTCCCTATGTTGCTACCACTCAAGCTCTCCTCTTGCTTCGGTCCTTGGGGTGTCGGGTTGCACGCTTGAGGGGCTTTTCCCTTCCAATATGCTAATTGCTTCCTTTGTGCAACAGCTTTGCGAACACAAGAATCATTAATCAGTGTGGAGGCAAAATGTGAAGAATGTACTTCCTATCTTTTTTTGCCTTTTACTTCCTCAAATGAGCACACTTCACCCCTCAGGCTTGCGCAATCAGTGGAATCATTCATTTTTCATTCTACTTACTAGATCCTACCAGATCTATAGTACATTTTTTATCTATCCCAGATAGATATTTTCTGTATTTGGAAGAAGCAGTAGTCAGTCATAACTGACCGAGGTTCGCGTTCATTTCAGGCAGGCAATGATCTTTAGAGATTGTCGTAATACGCATATGTATCCCACCATTTCTTTCGTCTCGTTGCAGTCTGCGTCCTCACAGCCGAAGGTGCAGCCAGCTGTACATTGGAAGCGAATACAGGAGGTTCTGGTTACTTATTGCGTATGAATCTTGTCCACTGGCCCAACTGAGGTGAATACAGATAGTTTATTCACAACTGATAGCTCAATTTACAATTACGCTGTCTCGACGAGAAACACTTCTCCACTGACTAGTACTTATTCCTGATGTGGTCGGAAACTGACGACCTTTCCAAATGTGTCCGCCATCCCCCAGATTCCCGCTGACCATCCAGCATCAAAAGTCGACGACATCAGCAGATGAAGGGACGAACCTCTCAAAGCGCTAAGCTGGACGATTTGGCTATGATCTACAAATAGGTTGACATCCACTCCAAACTCCCTAACATACCAATTAAAGACCTTAGGATCTGCAGCCTCGAACATGACCTTTTCTGGGGGTAGACTCTTCATGATGTCTTGAATAACGTCCGTCCTCCATGTCTTCACATTCTCCGTTATACCCTCGCTCTCAATCATCATCCTCTCCACACCAGCCTTCACAAACTGTTCTCCGAGCTGCAAAAGCTTCTCTGGAGAAGACGAACCAGTGGCTTCAAGCTCAGCGGCGGAGGTGTCACCTCCAGCCCCAAATTGAATGCCGATCTCTGGCTTAGCAATGAGGCCATGAGAGTGGACGAGGTCAACAAGTCGCAACCAATCGCTAGGCGGGAAAGAGAGAAAGCCTGAGGAGAGCTCGATCACGTCGAAACCCAGTGATTTGCACTTTTTCAAGTAGCGCTCAGCGACGGTTCCCACATCGGCATGGGTCAGAAGATGCTCCATGAAACCTCCCTACGATTTCATATCAACAGCTTAAATGGGTCCGGAGGAGCTTGAAGATGCAGAAAACAGACCGTTGAAATGTATACCCCATGATCATGGGCAATCCCCAACAGTTCCCGCAATTTATCCTCAGGGAATAGCGTGAACGATCCTATCCAATCCTAATACTTAGGTATCTCTACCACAAAGACGCTTCAAAAACCTGCCGCCAGCAAATTTGAGTCCATCTACATGCTCCCCCATCGTTTCCAGTACGTCCAGGAGGTATCTCTTCCCCATAACGGAGTAGTAAGGCCCCCTGATCTCTGTCACCCCAACCTTTCGAGGCTTGGGTTGACGAGGATTGGAGCGAATGAACCCAAAACCGTTCTCGTCTTGCAGAAGGACTGGCGGTTTTGGTCCCTTGGAGGAGGATAAGGCCGATGAGGGAGAAGTGGTGCTTAAAGCTCGAAAATAGTCCACACAGTGTATCCGTCTTAGCTTGGATGCGTGATGGAAGGATCTAGGCACAGACATCATGGTAATGATTGATAATGATATCGCTTGTTGGTAGCTTGGTGCTAGTAGGAAGAGGAAACGGGGCCCTAGGCACTGCAGGTTGAAGATGCAGTGGATTTGTTTGCGAGATTGTTGAAATATGACATGGACTGCTGTGTAGATAGCAAAGGAGTTTGAAGTCACGATGATGCAAAGTTATGACATAAGGCACGTGATGTGTGGCAGCAGTTTGGTCGCTCAAAATGCATTTCGGGTGTAGATTCCATTCCATGCGTTTGGCTGATTTTGAACGATATTATCTTCAATAGCAACGACCCAACGACTTGATTCTGTGGGTGGAAGAGGTTAAGCACAAATCTGCATCCCATTGTCAGATAGTGGTTTTGAGACTGCTTCATTTGCTCACGCTCACGCCAGTTACATTTGCTGGCACTGCAGCACACGAAGGATCATTCACACTGGCTTGCTGGAACCTTCCGACTTCGTTTGTGCAATCTGAGTCTTCGAACCAGATCAAGCAAGCCTATAAGTCACGGCGGGTGAGTTTTCAGTCAAGGGTTCTTGTGATGAAGGAGTAACGCACGGGACTGGCGCTGAACAGAACGTCTACGGCGGCCACAGTTTCACCCTCGTCGCAAAAAGGGCAAACTGGTTGACAGGTCGACGGTTTGCAGGTTGAGTTGACTGCCCGAGATAAAGGATCAAGACTATCCTCGGAGTGGAATTTCTTACCTTGAAAGACGTCGTAAGTAATAGCCGCGTCAGTTGCACAACCAGCTTTATTGAAGTATTGAATCCAGTATTGGCTTTCGTCCTGACCGACGACGGTTGAAGTAAGGAGAGTGACAAAGGAAAGGAGCGTAAACGTCGTCTTCATGCTTTCTACTGTAGCAGTGGAAGTGATAGATAGGACGCTGGGGTACCTAATATGCTCCTTCTGCGCTTTTATAGTGAAGTCAGACTTAGCCAGCGACTATGTAATGAATCGCCAGAGGCCGAAGTTGTCGTGCTCATTCTAATTCTTTGCTGCGACCGTCGGTTCGGTCGACGTGGTGGTCCAATCCAATCATAGACCAACGTGAGTTCAAAGAGCGAAGCGGTTTCCAAAGTATGATACGCGCGTGCTGTGTAACTTCTGCAAGTAAGCTTCATCACAGGATGCACAGACCGATGTAGACAAAAAGTGATCCGTCAAGCGCGGCTAACATGTCGACGGCAGCGAGATTGGGGACAATGGGGAAAAACAAGGCAAACGGAAAAGGAAAATCAAAGGGAAAACCGGGTTCAATGCAACAAAAAAACCGAAGGCCAAGGTAAAAAGGCAACCCCCGAAAAAACGGTGTGCTTACAGCGACTCCGCCCACGGTGATGCCAGCAGGGACAGTGGCGCAAGACGGGTCACTCACGTCCGTTTGTTCGAACCTGCCAACTTCATTCGTGCAATCCCGATCATCGTACCATACCAAGCAGGCCTGCATTGAAATCGTTGTCCACCTCATCCTTCGTGATGTTAAAGGGACGTACGGCAGTGGTGCTTAGCATGACGTCAACCGCTCCCACAGTTTGGTCTGCGCAAAAGGGGCAGACTGGGTAACACGTAGCTGTCCCATTTCCTATAAACACAAGGAGGAGGTCATCAGGTTGCTGGAAGCCAATGACGATGCATTCACTTACCTTCGAAAACATCGAAGATGATCTGATTTTCGGTGGCGCAGCCTTCTTCAGTGTAATAGCGAATCCAAGTCTGAGTGGCATTGGCCTGAGCAAGAGCCCGGGTAGCAAGGAGTGAGAGGAAAGGAAGGACCGCGAGCGTCAACTTCATCGCTAAGCCTACTATATGACAAACGAGCTCGAGTAAAAACAAGCTGCGTGAGGGAATCGGTGCTACCGGAGCACCTGCTTCTTTTATGGGAAGAGGAAAGAAGAGCCAAAAAGTGAGAACGGAAAGCGATCAGAGCGAGGAGAAACCGGATCAGAAAGTGCGGGTGCGAAGGTTTAAACAGTCACGTTGACCGCGAGGTCGTTTCCAATGTATCAGCAAGCTGAAACAACCGAAACCACAAGGCAGCCTTCCATGTCCCAGCAATTGCCAGCAAAACCTGGTGGCAATGTATTATGACGGTCGCACGTATACTAGAATTAGATTCAGAAGAAGCCGTTTATCTCACCAAGCCAGGAAAGGGAGGTCTCCGCAGACTGCGAACATGTCAAGTTCACAACAAGCCGTTGAACCTTTACCCAAACTAAGCTGCCTATTCACAGTTGTCTTGCCTTTCGCTTCATGGCACAACCTGAGTCCTGGGGCCAAGGGGGTTGAAAGCTAAGAGCGAGAAGGATCCGCCTTCATCCTGCTGTTTAGCTCTGAGCCTCATGCACAAACCTCAACTTGCAAGTGAAGTATTAAGCTGTGACGATACCACTTGGGATAAAGATGCACATGGTTGTACTGGTATAGTTAAGGATGAGAGATAAAAGATGAAAGAATTTGGGTTCAAATATTCAGCTATACGATTGGCGTTTCAAGCAGCATATACCGTAACAGAGCTCAAATATGTAAAAGTCAATAGCGTTTGTGATCTGTTCGAAACTTCAGGTTATTAATATGTTGGATTGCTTCCCCAGAGCACCTCGTCGGAACTCTGAGATAAGTTAGGTCCCGTGACTACATTTAAAGCAAGATATCTAAACATCTATTTCGACACCATTCTAACACGCTGGCATCGCATCAACTCGTGCAGTAACTCTTTAATTTGGATAACAATGAGCTAAATTGATCACAGTGGTTCGAGAGGTCGCACAAGTCGAATGAATGAGACACTCAGCTTCCAACGACCCGCAAATTCTGCCCATCCAGAATTCTTCTGCCATCAACTGAAATACCACACTTCCAAGTTCTGCCCAAAGTCCCACCCAGATTGATAGGTCCCGTGACCACATTTGAAGCAAGATATCTAAACATCTATTTCGATACCATTCTAACATGCTGGCATCGCATCAACTCGTGCAGTAACTCTTTAATTTGGATAACAATGAGATAAATTGATCGCAGTGGTTCGAGAGGTCGCACAAATCGAATGAACGAGACACTCAGCTTCCAAAGACCCGCAAATTCTGCCCATCCAGAATTCTTCTGCCATCAACTGAAATACCACACTTCCAAGTTCTGCCCAAAGTCCCACCCAGATTGTGCTACGAATGCATAACATACAACTGGCTTCGTCGTATTCTCTATGTATCAAGAAGGCTCGCTTTTTCGTCGGAATTGAACCAACCATTCACAACCAGCGACCACCTTCACCTTCACGATTTTGTGCTCAGAGCACCTTCAAAGTAGCTTCTTTTCCATGTCCAACCCTGTCAAAATTTCGCCCGGACCCTCTACACCTCATGTACCCGGTACAATACCCATAGCGCCTGCACCTGCGGGCTCGAACGGAAGTGGGAAGACTAAAGGAAAAGAGAAAGATGATGGGCCGCCGAAGAAGAAAAGACGGGTATGTAGTTTATCTAGGCATTGGGAGGTTCTGCTTTTACTACGTTTCTGGATCAAAGCTGGCACCCACCTGTCTTGCAGCACCTGATTACAGCACCTACTAAGAGCTGTGTTGAAAGCATGTCCTCGTGCCCGCCGTGCAAGCTGTAATTTGAGGATGAGTGTGTTGCCACCTAGTACACCTTATTGTGATTTTAACATGAACTCAGCGCGTCGTACACTTTAGCTCTAGAATATGCAAGTATTATTAACACCTCTACACGCGTCGATAACAAGCTTCCTAGCTCAAAACGGTACCTTCAGTTAATGACGTTGATGGTGTTTCGTCGCCTTATTATTCTACGATGATTCAATGTCGATATTGAGTTCTTGCAAGCCCAGTCCCTCCATTCATCTCTACGGGTTGTAACGCGTTCAATTACCTTCGTCAATTTGTGCCGCTCCTTGTCATTACTGATTGAGATCATATCCCTAATGCTACCATAGCTATTTCAGCTATCAGCTACAATGGGCACGAACCCTTTTCTCCTGAAGTACTTTCTCACGATACACTGGAATGCAAGGCTCTCTGCACAATCCACATTTTCTGCTCAGTGGCGTACTCTTCTCTTCACCTGATGATATCAGTCAGCGAGTGCATCGCTCAGACGATCTAAAAGATATCACCCGGGTGCCGGTGGCAACTTGATCATTCGTTTCGCGATTCTCTGTTGCAAAATTGTGACTCCCGACGACTTCGATTCGCTCCGATTTCATTGATGCGGTTATTTCTACACATCGTCTGACTGACTGCTCTTGCCGCGCATAGAAACAACTGGTCGCTTGCGATGCTTGTCCGCCTCTCTCACTCTGCAAAAGCGTCACCTGACATAACCAACTCATAGGCAGACTTCGGCGGGTTCGCTGTGATCGAGGAACTGAGGAAGCGAAGCCGAATAGCTGCTCAGAGTGTGACAGGAAGGGAATAGCGTATAGCCTTTCTCTCCTTTAGTTCCGGAATGTGAAGCTTATTCTTCGGTTCGATGGGACAGCTGTACCGACTTCCAAGCCCAAATGCGTCCGAAAGAGAGAGGTGGGAAGCTTATATCCCAAGCTAAGTGCGTGTGCGCTGCTCCAGCAGAACGAGAAAGATTTATCGTACGGTGTAGAAGTATGTTTGGAGAGAATGAAAAAGCGAAACAAAATGGCAATCCGACTATCCCTGTGCCTCCACAAGCCTCAACATCTCGCCCAGCTATACAGTCTCGTATATCGGCATCAACACTTAATCCTGTCTCTCCCACTCCTTCTTTTTCCCAATCGCCCGATAACAAATTGTACCAAACCGTCCTGACCCAAGAAGTCTCCAAACTTCTCGTGCAAACTTACTATACAGTACGGTATCATTCCATATCTTTGGTCTATAGTGCTTAGCCAACGTAATAGTACACACATCCACAAATCCCAATTCTCGACTCAGATACCTACCTCTCTCGCTTCGAACAGTGCATTGACGACCCTTCCTCAGCAGATCAAATGACCACCGTGCGCCAAATCGTTCTCATTGATACGAACTCTAACCCCGGCAACAGTGTCTACTTGCTGTAATCCAAGCATTTGGCTCCCGCGTTTCAGATCATCCCTCTGTCCTCCCTCAACCTGCACCTTCTCTAGCTTCGCTTGCTCTGGCTGGCTCATCCTCTGACCTTTCACCTTATGGATTAGCAAGGGAGAACTTTGCGAAGCATATGGAACAACGCGCATTAAAGATTGTCGATGAGCTAGGAGCGATGAGGAGGGCAGAGATGGATAGTATTATTTCACTCATCCTCTTGGAGATGTTGCTGGATTGTGCGTTCATTTTTGCCTTCGAGTTTTTTAATAAATAACGCTGAGCTAGACGGGGACCCAAAACGATCTAAAGGGCATACGTTTCTATCAGCTGTCATTGAGCATATGCGAGAGATGCGCTATCAGAAAGGTTTGGATGGGGATGTCGAGACGGACAGCATTAAGGGCATCAACATGATGGCTATCGAAGGTGGTCTCGTTTGGTGGTTCCTTTATGTTCGTTTTCCGTCGTATTCGTCTAAGATCCCACGATGACGAGAAGGATTCAGGTTCGTGATGCTCTAAATGCCTGTCTTAGCGGTCGAATACCACACGTGTACGCCTTTCTTCTACTCCCAAGATTATGAATGCTGAGGAGCATGAGCAGGACGGATCAGGACATCGAACTATTGAGCCCTGTGTCCCTTAAGTGTAGCTTTGAAGGAGTCATGGGCGAACTAAACAGTCCTGACCCGACAGTAGTTGCGCATGCTGCTATAATTGGTAGGCAGCTCTCCCCTTTTATTTCTAGGTTACCTACCTAAGTTCTTATCCCATAGGATTATTCAGCCATTGGACACACCTCGCTCGCGAGATAGCCCGCACATTCCTCGGACCTCTCCCCTCCTCACGAGCTTCAATATCTGAACCCGACATTCGCTCTTTCTGGCAGGGGACTGACGAATCGTATATGCTGTCGGAGACGTTTGCTTCCCGCAAAAACCAGGTTTTTGGTCCCATGGCCGAAAAGTTCGAAGGCACCCTACGAGTGCTGACTATGTCGCGGGCAACGGTGACAGAGGCTGTCCATCGAGCGATATTGGGTCGGTGGGAGAGGGCAAGGAGGGACGGAACAGGATCTGAAGGCAGCCCAGGGTTTGGAATGGGAGGCGGGATTGGAGCGCTGGATGGGTTGAAGAGGGAGAGCGAGGTGCGAGTGCTCAGAGCGAGTCGAGAGATCGCAGGCTTGATTGGGAGACAACTGAACTCCAATCTCTTCGTTGGAGGAGGATTATATTTCGATCTCACATCTGCGACTGCGAACATCCTTCTCGATGCTCCATTTGTCAACACGATCGGGAATGAGGAATGGACGGTAGAGACTAAACGAAGAGACGTAGGATCGTACGTCATTTCTGCGTTATTTCCCCAATTCTAATGAGAGATACTTGGGACGACAGGTGTATTGCAGCGATGAAACAGATGGCCTGGTGCTGGGGGAACATCCACTCCGATATTGTATCTCTCGAATCGCGCCTGCAGACGCTCACCTCCCAATCCCTATCAACAGCATCCCTCTCTGCCTCCTCTGGCATCTACGCACCAGGCTCTTACGAACCCATCATCGATCCACTCCTCTTCTCCGTCCCCTCACTCCCCGCTCTTCCAAAGATACCTACGCTCCAGACATCCGATTTCGCCTCTTCCGCCTTCGCAGATATGATTGCCGAGATGTCATCAGGCTTCATGCCGAGCAGTATGAGCGTGGAAGAGATGTTGATGTCCCTAAGCAACCCGCTGGCTTTTGGTGGAGTGGAGGATCCGATGAGTTTGGGAGTTGGAGGGATGGGCATGGATTTTGGAGGGGCGGAGGGGATGGATGTCTTTGGTTATCCGTCAGCTGTGTCGGGTGCTCCCCCTCCTCTCGACCCTCCTAGTAGTACGGGGGATGTAGGATGGGATGCAGGAGACACGGAGCAGAATATGCAACAACCGTTCTTCCTTGGTTGATCCCAAGGGAAACACCAGATTGTGGCGAGCTGGGAACCATTAATTGATTTCGGATTTCGCATCGTGGATGCACCAGCAAATTGTATCTTGCTTCATTATTCCAGGCAGTCAGTCGATTGTTAATCCGCTCCGTTTGGTCTGTGTCTGTATTTCGGGAAACGATCAATATAGCATTCCGTTGCACAAATTGTCAAGCTTTTGTCTCAGTGAGGCAGCTACTATTAGAAGCGAGAAAGACAGTATTCATTGAGCTAGGTAATCGCAAACAAGCAACACACTTCACAGAGTGATGTGGAGAGTATATAAGGTAAGTTGTGCCGCATTCAAGAGCACAACAATGTGGTTCGGAATCGTAGCGCAAGCGCAAAAAAAAACACAGGCAATTTGAGGAGAAACAAGGACAAGAAAGTCGAACGAGGAAATTCAAGCCGAGAATGACAGTGAGGGGGTAGAAGATCATGGATGGCTGAAGGTGGTGGAGTTAGAGGGCAAGCATCACCACTCCGACGAGGGCAGCGAGAGCAAAGGAGACCTTGAGCGAGCTAGCAGCGCCATCTTGGCCCTTACCAGTCTGTTGTGGGGCAAGCGTGCCAGTGGTACCGGTACCAGTCAGACCCCTGTTAAGAACTCGCTAAGCACTAGTTCCGTTCTTGGATGGAGAAACGTACGCAGGTTTGCTGGTCGAACTAGAGCTGGAAGTTGTCCTAGCCGATCCAGTGCTCGATGTCTTCGACGCGCTGCTGGTAGTTTGGGCAGTGGCCAGAGTGCCCGCGAGTGTACCCAGGTCGGCAATGATATCGGCAGAGAACTGTCCAGTCGCTCCGGTGACAGTAAACCTGGAAGAGAAGATGTCTTTCGTCCGGTCGTCTGAGACGACGGCGCGGATGAAATAGAATTCTCCAGAAGGTCCGATATCTTTGGGGATCGTGACCTTTAGTGACTGTTTGGTGGCGGCAGTTGTTCCAAGGGATTCCAGTTGGGTCTAAAATCCAGCAGAAAGTAAGGACATAATCTCGGAGGAAACACCCAGGAAACCGTGAAGCGTGAACGATTGTAAACTCAGCTTGAGTACAGGCACCCTTGTCCATTGTGTTCGGAGCAAGCACTCATGTTGGTGTTTCAATACCGAAGCGGAAGTCCGCACACATCAGATAAGCATGGCTTTTAAAACGACATCAACATGGACCTCCCCGACAAACCTCAGAGCAGGTTCGGTCCTTGCATCTGAACTGACTCCATTTCCAGCAAGCCAGCAGCAGCTGTAATTATTTCCACAACGCCATGCCTCCTTAGGGCTTTCAACTGAGATTTTACTCGAAAACAGAGAAAAAGCATTCCTAAACAATAAATCAAAGAGCGGAGGACGAACCTGCTTTGACTGGCTCCCTGTCCAAATCTGGAACTCGACGTCGCCAATATCCTTCAGCGCTGGCTTATCGCTGTCGTTCTGCCATTCAATCTCGAAGCTCTTTCCTGCCGCAATTTCGCTTGCTCCAACGGGGTTCGTGATGAAAACGTTGGCCTTGGCGAGAAGGGGGAGAGCGAGGGCAGCAAAAATGGGCAACATGTTGATTTCTATAGTGTTGGCTCGGCTGAAAATGTAAGAGTTGTGGATGAGACTGTGTAGATGAATCTGTGATTCTGGCTTGTAAAGAGTGTCTAGAGCAAAGAGCGAAGTGGCGGATGGCCTGAGAGGGGTCGTGCAGTTGGGCTGGGCTGAATGGATCGTTGGCGCCTTTTGAGAAGCGGATGAAGGGAGATCAGAAGGTCTTGGCACGCGGTAACAAGCGTTTCCGTTTTTCCCGAAAACCTTGTGAATTCCTTGGTCACGTGGATATGTTTAATGGAGTGTGTGAACTAGAAACGATGATATTTTATGTATTGTATGAAAGCCTAGCAGAATATTAAATGCTTGCGGGAGAAAAGGCAGAAACAGAATAAAGAGAGCAATCGTCCGGAGGAGGAAAGATTATTGATTCCTACTGATCACAATAACAGGCGATAACCAGGTGTCGTAATCAGCCTACACAAGCATGTCAGCATCCCTATCGGATCGGCAAGCGATGGGGTAAGAAGACGAACCATGAGTTTGGGATTGCCAGTTATTTTCAACGCCCTGTATTGTAATTCCAATGAGAGGTGAATTTTCAAAAGATAGGGAACTGGACGAACCGAACCAGGATCCTGTAACGACCGTTAGGTGCTATGATTGACTTTCCAGCAACAGTCACTCGTCCATTCCACACATACGACTCCGGCTCGTCCACGCTTCTGGAGAAATATACGTTCGACATTTCTGGGATGTTGCCGATGACCTTTATCTGGTCGTACGACAGGCGGGATGGAAGGGCACGGTTGCTGAATGGAACGGTAGGCGTGTAGTCGATGTTTTCAGCAACCAAGTCGATCGACACTCTAGGTGACCCCACTATATTGATATGAATTAGACATTTTATGTGCAAGTGAGTTAAGAGAAGGGACGAACTGGCGTAGAAGATTCCAAGTAATGGGTAATCTTCTCCGGTAAAGGTGTAGGATCTGGGACCTTCTTGAATCTCCCCACCCTTGATATATGGCGTCTTCAACGTATTCTTGGTGTAAATATACGGTGCTCTCGTCCCGCCAGTCGGAAAGATGCCAGGCTTATAGAACAATGTCTGGTAGTCGATAATCTTCGCATTTCTCAACTTATTCGCGACTCCGAAATATGGTACCCTAAGCGTCTCCGAACCAGCCTTGAAGAGGATCTCTCCAGAGTAAAGCGGAAAGCGAGAATCCTCGGGAGGATGCTGGAACCGGAGTTTAACACTGACGGTCTTCCCTGGCTTGACAGTAACCTTTTTGGCTGAGAAAACGCGAGCTCGCAAGGCTGGAGTGGTCGCGTATTCGACGGTCATGTCAGGGACGATAATTCCCTTCTCGAAGGTAAGAAGAGCCGGAGAGGGAGAGTGCGTCAACGTGTATGTCTTTGTCTTCTTCCCAGTATTGGTGAGCTTGATCGTTCGAACCGACTTGAAATATTTGGTGTCGTTGAGAGAGAGATAGTCAGGAGAGACCAGCGTCGTCCCCTTGTGGACAGCGGTGTAGACATCGATCATCCCCGACCCTGCTTGGAGGATAGAAGCTGGCCAAGCTTTCTTCATGTAAGACAGAGGTTGCCTCTGAGCGGTGGAGGAGAATATCGATCGGATTTGGAGAGGCGTGAGCTTTTCCCTCCTCCGCTGAGAGAGGAAGAGAGCGGCAGCCCCACTGATCGCAGGGGTTGCCTGTGCCAGGTTTCGTCAGCGCAGAAACGAAGAGAGAGATCAGTAAGACGCACCATACTGGTCCCTGAAATGATAGCATAACCTCCAAGTCGTCGCGGGAAGGTGCTAAGGATGTTTCCACCAGGAGCGGCGAAGGAAGGTTGTTGGTACTGAACACACCGGGACCAATTAGCGTCACTGAAAGATGTTGTGAAGGGGTTCCACTCACCATATCATTCGTAGGTCCCAAATTTGTGAAATCAGAGGGATATCCGCCATCCGATCCCGCTTTCACCGTCTTCCAGGATTTAGAGTAGAAATGAAGAGTGGAAGTCTTATCCTCCCCCCATCGCCGTCGCAGATACTCTCCATCTTCCTTGCTGATGAGGGAAGCTTTCTGCATCTTGAAGTGTTCCGCGTATTGATCAAGGTAGAGAGGATTGTCACCGTCATTCTGAACTGGTGCGCCACGTCAGTGGTCCGTTCATTTACGTATCTCAAAAGGATGACATACTTAAGAGAAATTGAGCACCGGCTTTCTGAGCGTTCTGGAACTTCAAGGCCAAACTACATCCGCCCCTCGCAAGCAGGACGACTCGCTGGGAGAGGTCTTCTGAAGTGCCCCAGCCGTAACAGCCGTCGTCAGGTTCTGTGACGTTGGTCAAGGCGAAAATGGTGAGTGTCCTCTTCCACGGAAGTACGCCGTAATACTCTACTTCTCGCCCAGTTTCCTCGACGTATGATGGGATTTGGTAGAGTTTGGTGGTATCGATGGAGGCAATAGACCTGCCAATCCGATATCAGCACTGCTTCCCAGACATGTAACGAGGAGGAAGCCAACCATGCTTGGCGGGCCGTAGCAGGCGATCCAGCAAAGAAGGAACCTTCTGAACCTGTAACGTTGGATGTTAAAACTTACCCGGTATCGCAGAAAGGAAGGAGGCTTACCGTCGTTTCCAGCTGCAACTACAACGATACGCCCCAATTTAGAGATTCTGTCCGCAACCAAGCTGTCTGCGGATTCCGTCCTGGTGCATTGTTAAGAGCAAACTTATGAATGAAGGAAAAAGTGGTACCATCCACTCGCTCCTCCAAGAGATAAGCTAAGAATGTCTGCACCATCTCGGAAAGCTCGTATCTGAACCCAGTTGACAAAATTAGCGCGTCTGCCTAAGAAAGAAATCCTCTGAGAGGAAAACCGACCATAGCTTCGATGATGAGGTTCGTGCTAGTTGTGGGACCCTTGCAGCCGAAAATCCGGTACATTCCTACCACGTCAAATAATATCAATATAACTGTGGATCAGCGATCAACAACAAGGACAAACCGAGTTCAGCAAAGGGAGCAACGCCGGTGAATCCATAGAAGTTAGGATTAGCGCCAATGATGCCTGAGACATGAGTTCCTTTGGTTGGAAGCAGATGATTAGTTCAGGAAGCGAAATGTTGAAAAAGCGCACCATGATCCCCGCAAGGATCCTTCGCCATTTGAGCCTAGCTGGCAGTAGATGGATGGAGAAACATACGTAAGGATACTTGTCTGGTTTAGGCGGAAGTCCCCCGCCATAATCGTTCCCGACCTAAACGAAGGTATTGATGAGAGTGAGAGTTAACTGTAAATTGACATACCAGATCATAGCCAAAGGAAATCTTGCAACCTTTTCCAAAGCATCCACCCAGAGCGGGATGTTTATAGTCCACACCTAGTCAACATTGTTGAGCCTAGGTCAAGAAGGGAGAACGAGAAACGGACCAGTGTCTATCACAGCTACCTTGACTCCTTTCCCGAGAATTCCTTCCTTGTGCAAAAGCGAAGCCTTCGTTTGGATATGAGGAGCGAAGTTGTCATACTTGAATTTAGACGGAGGAATAGAAGGGTACTTGACTACAGTACTTCGTTCGACATAGGTTGCATTGGCAATGAAATCAGGAGACATCTCTACAAGTTGAAGTCGTTCGACGAGGTGAACATGAGGGGTCGAAGAATCATAGCTGGGGGAAGGGTGAGATCCAGAGGAGAGGAAGTGATTGCGATTAGGCCAAGCGTTTTCAACTATCCCCTGCCATTATCAGCTTGGGAGAGAGACAGATAGAAAGAACAAACCTCCATCCATGGACAGCACATCTTCCAACTCGACATCTTTGTCAAAAACTACTGCAGCGCCGTGGAAGAGTTCTGTATCGTCGAACTCACTCTCGATTCGAAACGCGTGTCCAAGGAGCTCAAGATGACTATAAAATCGTTTGTGTGGGGTGGCAGAGGAGTTAGAGTTTGGCAAGGTGGAAAACTGAGAAGAGAACTTTTGCGCGTTCGTTTCAGGAGAAAGTTCGACAATGTAAGCGTTGGGAATGACGGAGGATCCCGTGCCTGAAGAAACGGAAGGGTAAGGGAGAGTAAAGAGCGTAAGGAGGGTGAGCGCTCCAAGCATGTCAGAAAGACTGTGTCCAAGTTGGCGATGCGAAAGAACCTGCGGAGGCAATGAGAGGAAAGTAACGATATCTAGACTGAAGGAATTAGGCTTTTATGAAACCGTGATAGACGCTCGAATGTACGCTGGGATATTTCGTTTCCGTTTCTCGTTTTCAAGATGGAGTTTGACCGTTGGAATATATCACCCACGAGCTCCCATTCTAAGCAGGTCACGTTCAGGCTGTCCATTGGACCACTTAGAGCAGCCTAATGACTGGAATATTGGGGTGTGGGGAGACAGCATGACTGTCAAATGTGGCTGGAATGACTTGAAAGCAAAATCCCAGAGAAGTCTTTTCGCCTCCTTTGCTTCCAATCCAAATGATTGGTGCAAAATTACGTTGGAGGGAATGTGACTGGTGAGCTCCAATGTATTGTGTGCGATCATACCTGCAGCGAGGTCAGAATGAAGATCACTAGTTAGAAAACGCAAGCCAAGACGTGAAAGAGAATGAGGCGAGGGTATGGGCGGTATCCTAGTTTGTGGGCACGCTAACCCTCCTTCGTATTGAAAAGTCTATTTTCCTTCGAAAATCGATTAGGACAGCTTGTTTTGCATTTGTACACATTCAGTTGGACGTAACAGTAGTACACTGCAAACATGATGGCCATCAGCAAGAGAACCTCAGATGCAAAGACATAGCATCCTCACCATGACTAACGACGTATCTAGAGCCCCACTCTCCCGTCACCGCCTCCCAGATTTTAACCAGTCAAGATCCTGTGAAACATCTTTGAAAGCATATCCTAGACAATATAGTGTCCCGAAAACGATGTCTCGATAGTTCGAACTCAATTGATTCAGTTCCTCGGGTAGGTTGGGATGTTGCTTGAGGATGCTGTAGAGATGAGAAAGGAGCGCCACACGAGCTAGATGGGATGAGGTCGTATCCTATTTCTCGATGTTAAGGATCAGATTTGAACGGGCTAGAAGAACTTACGATCTGAAATTCAAACATCCTACCAACAACCACTTTAACCAGCTGTCTAGATTTAGCCTCTAACACTTGCAAAGCCTCCATTTCACCAGGCAGAAACTGAAAGCCCGATTGCTCCTTCTGTTTTACAACCGCCAAAACCTCAAACATCAACCGTCCAACTTCGCATTCCATGTACGCGAAACTGCTGGTGAATGTAGGAGCCAGACGTGAGGCAATGATGCGGTAGAGGGCCGAGAGATCTGCGAGGAGCATATTGAGGTAACTGAGTACTTGATTCAAGAGATGGACGAGAGGGGGACGTCGAAGTCGCCTCATAGCTGTCACGACCGCACATTATCACTGGGAGGGGAATATGCATGAAAGGAAACAAACGGAGCAAGAAGTCCTGTATTATCAGCCGTTGAAAAATCGTGAGTCGAATCAACTGTTCCATCCCAGTCTGTATCGTCTGACCGTGGGAAGATGCGGAAAACTCACAGTAATGCTATAAAGCTCCTTGCTTTCTTTCCTCATCAAATCCTCCTCCTTCAGCCTCATTTCCAGGTTTGTGCAGTTCGCTATCCCATAGGGAGAATCCCGGAAAATAATTTCAATCTGCTCGTCCGTTCTACCTCACTTTATGTCAGACATCTTTCCCGTCACAGTAGGCAAAAGGCGGCTCACATTGCCGGCGGCGTTCTCACTTGCATCGCTGAAGCTGCATCCCTCTTGAATAAAAGTGGAGCGATTGTTTCTAAGAGGAACGTCCGAACTCGCGTTGAGGTTGTAGGGTCGAGCTAAGATTTAAGCATTCAGCCATATTGTGGTCTGAGAAGGTTTTCTACACACGAGAAGGCCGCGAAAATGTTCCACTGCGGCAACCACCAAGCTTCGGATCTGATACCGATCACCTTCAGTCTTCTCTATCGCGGTGTCCAATCTATTATAGGTTGATCAGCATGTATCTGGATGGAAGCAAGGCACAAAGCGAGAGTCAAACCACTCACACGCGCTCGAGAAGCAAGAGGGATATAACACTTTCCACTGTTTGCAAGCGCATTATCCCCCCTCGATCACAAGAGTTAAGCGCTTGCGCGAGAAGTGTGTGGCAAGAAGAAGCTCGGAGCGCTCCAAAAGGGAGGGAAGATGGTGACCCCCAGACTTCACTAAGGGAGGACAAGGGCGAGCTGCGTATGACCGCCTTTCCGCAGGTTAAACGATGAAAGAGCAGAGAATGAAGACTGACAGGATGATCGGAAAACCAGGCTCCGACAACAAGCAAGGTTGAGAATATCACCTTCGAGGTATATGTGAGAAAGACGCTGACGGAATAAAGCAGGAACGAACCTCTTCAGGTGGGCATTTTCCAACGGTATCTTCATCGACAACAGTATCGTCGTAGTTAGACCAAAAGTGAGTGATGGGCATATGAAACTGTAGGTTACTGCCAATTAGTAACGTTCTTAAGCATGAAGAAACGGAGAGAGCGGACCTTGAGCACTTCAGTTTGCACCGACTACATTCAGAGATCAATATCAGTCATATTCCAGATGCTTAGAAATGCTTACCAGTAAATGCCGCTTGAGTTCCGTCCTGTCGACTGTCAAGCCGAGACTTTGTTCTGCACGGGCATAAACTGTGACCTTGCTCGATGAAAGGTTCCAGTGTGCCTCCTGGATTCTTTCAAATTCTTTTCCAAAAAGTATTCTTTACCAAAGCGTCAGTTGAATGTACGGAGGTAATATAATCGACACATCGAATGTAATAGAAGATCAGGTGAGATACACACATGAATGAAATGAAAGTAGAAAGAGCGAAAGAGCACCTACTTGGCATTTTCAATGTTCTTCCCTGATCTATTTCTTTTCTTCTTCACCCCAGGATCGATGATTGGGACAGGCACGCATTCGATGCCCTTCTTCGAGCAATGAGCACACGGCTGTCGCCGATTGGTTGAATCCCGAGACGAGTTGTTAGGTGGTGAATCGGAAGAAGAAGAGCTGGGGCTTGATGCTGAGACGGAGGGTAGAGGCGTGGTCGCTGGGCGACACTTGACGTGCGCTTTGTTGCACGCCACACAGGAGGAGTTAGGAGGTCGTCGCTTTAGCCTTTGAGCGTTTGTGGCCATGGATCTAGACGCTGAGATCGTAGATAGAGGGCGGCGGCGTGTGGTAGAAGGTCATGTAGCTGGGGTTTTTATATCTGAAGTGGTCGTTTGATAGTGATGACTCTGGGTTGGTTCAAAACTCACATTATCGTCCTCTTGTCTCATCTCATCCATGATTGGAACCTATGTGGGAAACGACACAATAATTGTATGTAAGATCTAGAAATTGAGAAGTCTTTTGGGTTGGCTCAAAACAAGACGGACAATCCTATTCATGGCGTAATAAACAGAGTAAGAGAGGCAAAGTGTGCTTGACATGTGACCTACATTTCGTCGTCGTCAATCATCCAAGGTAAGAAAATACAGTCAGCGCATAAGAAGCCTCACAGACACATTTCCACACGAGTTCCAGAAACTGAGTGTCTTAACTACTTACAGCATTATCACAGAGAAAAACGAAAAGCCACGTTGCTAACTAAATGTATAAAACATCTAAGTCCTTTCAACATCCTGGTCAGGTAAACAAAGTGGTCATCCGAATCGTTTCTGACGGTCTTCCAGCGCCGCGTCGTATGATCTCTTCTGTTACCCCCGTGTTTCCACTTCGCCATCATGCTCATCCTGGTGACGCTGAAAGCAGTGCCTCTTCGCTGAGGTTGCCGCCACTTGTAGATGATATGAGGCTGTAGCCAGCCGAGCAAACATAACTGGCCCTCCACCAGCACGCGCTGTTGATGAGGACTGTCGGAGCCCTACGACCACGAGTCGCCTGTTAAGACCGCATTAATGTATTAATAGGAGCCGTAAGTGGTCAACGCGGTGACGGGTGGGAAGACTGTAAGAGGGGTAAGAGAAGTCAGAAGAAGAAGCATGAAGATAGCCGGATTCGTTGGGCTTTGGTGCTCTTGCCAGAGTTTCTGTGGGGCTAAGGAAGGTTGAGCATAGCAACATGTCTTGACGGTCTAAGAATTGCCGTGCTTTCCTGCTTGATAATCGTCAGATGAGTAGAGATGCCGCTTGCAAATGGAGGTGGAAAGAATCCTGTTGTTCCAGCGAAGACCGAGGATCAAGTCCTCTTGCATGATTGCAGACGGTAACGATCGCTTCTTCCGCTTCGAGTCGAGAAGTTCGGAGGTCGAACGTTGAACAGTGTTCCTGGCATGCCTTTTGTCGCTTTTGGCCGGCTCTAGATGTCAGAAGTTAGGCTCGAAGAAGTTGGAGTGTGTAGACATCGCGAGAAGCATTCATGTTAATGTCTTCGTGGTCGTTCTAATAACTCCAATGATTTTGAGCTGCAGAGCCTTATGATCATATCAGTGGTAGGGCTTATCACGGATCTCAGAGGTCTCAGCTTTGCCAATGACATCTGGAAGATTGATTGGACCGATTGGACCACAACAACAATGAGAGAAGAAAAATTTGTATTGACACCGAAAAAATGTACTCTCCCTAGTGGAGTCGAACCACTGTCGCCGACAAGACAAGTAGGCATCTTACCGTTGGAACAAAGGAGATTTGATAAAAATTGCTTTCGATTAAAAGTATGTATTACGTTTGTTCACCATTTGATTTCTCGATTCCTTAAGTTCTTTACCTGCAGTACCGAAGGTCCCAAAGGCGAGTACAGCCGAGTATGCCAGAGTCCCAGCGCCGTGCTCTAGGACGTGGAGCTTGGATTAAAGACATACACAAACGTACACTGTAAAATAAGGTTCCAAGGATCCGACAGATTAGCTTAGGTTTCAGACGCCAGACTCCGCCACAGAATCCCAAAGATCGACCACGATCTCGAGCTTCCGCTGTGGAGGACTTCGCTGCTTCTCCAAACCAGCCCCTTCTCAAGCACTCTTCAAGTCTCTTTCCGACAAGAAACAAGATGTCTGCCACTCAGCGTTCACATAGAAGGTCGAAGGCTGTCTTGGAAGGCGTGTTGCAGCCGAAGGGAGATCTCATTCTGAGGCTGGAAGAGGATGAGGGAAGGAAGGGAGTTGGGAGGGAGTTGAGGGGAGCGGGAGTGGTGGAGAAGGAGGTATGCACGCTCTCTTCCGCTTTCGTCATCTTCAGTCGTTAATCGTTAACGACAATGTAGAACTTTCCTATTATCTCTGTTCAATCTCCCGACTCCAAGCTCAAGAAGCGACAGAGTGTCTCTGAAGTGCGGGCGAGGTCGGAGGGCAAGTTGGAAGGCAAACGACATGTTCGCCACAGACACCGTTCGTCTTCTCCATCTCTTTTACAAATTGTCGGGATCGAGGTTCATTTGTATTCTTCTCCCACAGAGTCGATCAGCGTGGCCTGTCTCGTGGAGAACAATCGCGCCGAAACCACTCAGGTGGACGGGAAAGAGCAGGTCGACGCGGCGTCCTTTTTTGGAGCGAGAAAACAAAGAAACGACCCGTCCTTCTCTGAAGGGAGAGAACAAGTTATTCCCTGCCTCAAACCCAATCCCAGGCGTTCTTCCCGCCGTTCCATCGACGCGGAGGCTAGGACTCATTGTCCCATCGTCTCTAACAAAGTGGAGGGACCACTCGACCTCCTCTCCATGTTGCGGAAGCCTAGTTCGTCTCCTGCTCCTTTCCCTATTCCTAAAAGTGCAGTGATTAATCTTCGGGTTGGATAGACATCTACAACCTTCGACTCCTCACAGATTTCATCAAGGACCCAACTTTGAGCTGGGAGGAAGAGAGCACAACCGCCAATGCAGCAAACTCTACAGTGCAAACTGGACCTGAATGCGAATGCGAAATAGGCATCGTGCCCATGGTGTTCATCCATCCTCCCTCCGGAGAGGGGGAGGTTGAAGAGTTCCCAGTGGGAGTGGAGGTGTACCACAGGGAAGAGGCGGAAGCGGAGGCGAAAAGGCAGGAGGCGGAGAGGGAGGAGCAGAGGAGGAGGGAAGAAGCGGAAGACGATGAGCCGATCGATCCTTTCTTCTTACCTGCTGGTCAGTCCTTTTCCTCCATCCCTCCATATCTACTTTAAACCTCTGATGGCTCTTTCTTCAGTCGTTCAAGGGGATGACGTGAAAGATTTGCCTTCTTTCAGAAGCAGGAAGTCGTGCTGTCTCGAGACTCTCTCGTCCAATGACGCGGAAGAAGACAGGGGAAGAAAACGAGGGTCTCTCGTCGGCTCCTTCAAACTTGTTCAACCAGAAAAGGGACCATCCAACAAGAGTCACAAATCGAAGACTCGATCGACGAAGGACAAAACACTTCTGATCGCGCCGTCGAAGGACTCAAGAGGACGTCTCGCCAAACGTTCGTCTTACTTTCTTCCTCATTCTATGTTTCTCATCCTTTCGCTTCATGTCATGTTACAGCCAAACCGTCCCCCTCGAAGTGCGCCAAACCTTCGTCTACCTCTACTTCTTCCTCTACATCTTCAACGCATGTCGCATACGCTCGCACTCCACCCTCCACTCTCGCTAGCCTCGAATGCAAAGTTCACGCGGCCACAAAGAACTTTCGCAGACCGACCTCCAAGGTTGCGCTCGCGAATGGAGTGAAGATTGGACTCCCTAGAGCATTGGACCACACGGTGACGACATATGTGAGGCAAAGGAAGCTGGACGTGCTTGTTGAGGAGGAGGAGGAAGAGGAAGCTTGATTCCGCTCTGGCATGTCCACCAACTGAATCGAGCCCTTAGTTGGTACTCGACTGGGATGTAGAAGAGTCCCTTTTGAGATTGGATCTCGAGCTTGAAGTCTTCCTTTCTGTCTTTTCTTGGGATTAAGATGGACGATCATCCTATTTCTTTCTTGTTTATATTTTTGACAGGTCATCGACAAGGGGTTAGCCTTAACGCTTTTAATACTTTCTCCTTGTGTTAATTTCTTTTCAGATCGATCTTTTCTCCTTGAGTTACATCCCTCCTTCATGGACTTCATGGACACAAAAAAAGCTTATTCACTCATTAATGTTTCTCCTCTTGTTTTTCTTGCTTCGCTTCAACTTCAACTTGACACACATCGGAAACTATACTCATTCATTAATATTTCCAGTGCTTGTCCGTTCCTTTTCTTCCTCTCCCCTTTGTCACATCCACATCAACATATCATTATATCACCTTCCAAAGGGACACTCTTGTATTCCAGAGGTTCATAGTTACCGCGTGTAGCCTTAGGCAATAGTCAAGCGTGTATGGAAATTACCATGTTGTACTCATCATGAATCCTCAAGATCGTTGAAACCTTGAGCTTTACAGAATTGCATGGAACGCATACATTGCATAGGCACGGAACATACTAAGAAAACTACATCGTCAAGGGTCGTTCATCCAAAAGTTTCCATTTAATGCGGAAACAGTCGGATGATATACGGTCACGAAAGGAGCGAGGCCAAATATTCAAGAGAGCCCATTCGTAACGCTGAAGAGGGAATCTTCCTTGTCTGACGCATCCTTCATCTCTGACCAGATATCTTCTTCATCCTCCTCGAGATATTCGACAACCGGCGCACACCTGGGACCTGTAGAGTTCGCTCCCCCAAAAGCTGCTCAGGTTCCCACCACCGCTGCACAGATGCTTTCGGCGTTACATCCGTGGAGAGACAAGCGTGTTCACCATCGAGAGTAGACGCTGGAGAAGGTTCATCAATCCTCTCACGTCCGAAGGACTTCCCACGCTGGATCCTCTGAAACACTTCTCTGGGTTCATTTCCAAAGGCAGGAACGCAGTTCCCAGCGTAGACACTTTGAGGGAAAGTGGTAGTCATCCCGTTAGTGTTTCTACCAGGGGCGACACTGGCAGGAGGGCCGGAAAGGTCAACCGGAGTATTTGGACCCGATGAGGTGCTTCGAAAAACTTCGTGCGGGAGACACGAGTTCTTCAGTCCTTGGAGTAAAATTCCTGGCAGGCTCCCATTCTTCAGGAATCGTGGGTAACCTGGTGTTCTCAGTCGTCCGAGCGGTTTGTGGTTCAGAGTTAGGAGGCGTCGCCAGAGTAGACTGCTTCCCCATCTGGGCATGGAGCTTCTCGATTTCAACAGCGATTACGTCCCTGACAGCATCGACCAGTTCTCTCTTCATGGAGGTGACAAAGTGAGATTCCGAAAGACGACTGGGATCACTTAAGGGTTCAAGTGGGTCCGGCGCGCTGATTCTATCATTTCTGTTAAGGGTGGGCGAAATGGCTTGCATCCTCTGATTCCCCATCGACGCTGGCGCTGAACCGAAAGTCCTTCTAGCACCAAGACTGGGAGGCGGAGGAGATACAGAAGTAGGAGAACGAGGTTCAAATGGGTTCTGGAATACCGGAACGCTGCGTGGACGAGGAGTCTGTATGTGGATGGGTTTGGGGATAACACCCTTCTTTGACTGTGGCAGGTGACGAGAGGAAAAGAAAAGGCTCGATCTTTGCCTAGAATCCACAGGAGTGTCGGATGACGCAGTATCGAAAGACTGTTCCTTGCTTCGCCAACCATCTTCCAGGTCGGTAGCAACTTCCTCTTCTGGGCAACAGGTAGAACATTGGCTTAAAGGAGAAAGAGCTGGGGAGGAAGGCGTCTCTTCAACGGGAGTGATAGGGCGTTCGGATGGAAGTGCGTCAGACGATGGGAATCTCCTGTGAACATCTTCCTCTAGGTCATCCACGACGACAGTAAGGTGCCTGAAGACTTGAATGAGGTCTCCTATATCCGAATGGACAGAATCCAGCTGGTGATGAAATGCATCTGCAATCTCGCCGTATTTAAGTTCCATGTCGTCGAGCTGCTTCCGCAATGAAGCCGTCCTTGAAACAACCCGATTCAGAATATAGAGATACACCTGCCCATCTGATCAATCGATGGCGTAGGAGGAAGAGAGTCATTACCACAAGAACGCAAATGATGCATAATGTCAAGAGCCAGAAGGAGCGCTCAATAGCAGCAATCTCTGATCCAATAATCCGCATTGCGATCGTATGTCCTTCCAACTCTACAAGACGGTTGGAGCTGGTAGTAGCACTCGAGTGCGCAATGTCTGCGTCATCGCTGAAAGCTTGTGTCTGATGCGCACCGTCTGTGTGCTCTACGAAAGCTTCTGCCAGTGGTTCCGCTGTCCCAGCAAGAAGCCACAAAACAGAGCTGACGAACCAATCAATTAGACAATGTATAAACGCAACGACGTCAAACTTCATTTCCATATAAGACAAAACTGTTAGAGTCGAGAGATCAATATTCGCTTGGGTATCTGAAGAGTCTGGAGTCTTGGTAGATGTGGGCACGAAAAAGTGAGAGGTCAGCTCTAGAAGCTTTTAAAGGTTGGTCATCTTCAGTAAGGCAGTAAGGGATTGAACAAGGATTAGTGCAAGCGTATGAGTACAAAGGGGAGGTAAAAATTCCCGAACGTTACGCCACTGTGACTTTGTCCAACGACCATGGACAAAGGGATGATAATAAAGGACAAGTGTACAGTAGCAAACAGATCTTCGAAGTTTTGATTTATAAATCAGCCTCAGACTCTCGTTTGAAAGCACGCATACCCCTTTGCCAACCTGCGAGGAACAACATCAAGATAATATCGTCATCATGCATCACACTGAGATCCAAACTCAGCTTGATGGTACGGTCTGCCTTCAATTGGGATGATAATGACGAGTCTGTAGACCTGAAAAAGCTTATCGGAGAAGTCAGACAAAAGAATCTTCTGCAACTGGATACTGTGCCTCATTGGAGATTGTTCACAACGGCAGCCATCATCGTTCGTCCGTTCCTTATCTCATTATCAGTTTGACAAAGGGATGTAGTTGGTACTTTATGTCGGTCTCTCTATCTGGACCTCTTCGCGCGGGGAAAACAGTCAGTTGCGACACCTCCAGCAAAATCTTAGGACTTTGGAAGAAAGAGTGAACAGGATACAAATGGCCCACGAAGATGGCGGCGCAAGCGTGCACCGAACATCCCATCGACAACAGAATCACTTCAATCTCCCCACCAAACATCACCCCACCCGTGTTCACAGTGTTACTATGGATCACTACTCTCAAAGGCTGCAAGCACAACGCGCTTGGCACGTTCGGCGCGAACTGCACCGTCCCAGCCAGCGGGGGCAGAGATTGCATCCCGTGGGATATGAAATTCGCAGGAGATACCTTGGACGTAATGCTCATGAGGTGTATACTCATGAGCCTAGACCGAGCCCGTATTGGAAGTAATAAGTTTGGGTCAGACAATGAGAATTGATGCGAAGAAATCTGAGAGTACTTTCACGCTTAGTGAAGCTTCCTGGACTTGAACGAATTGTATATAGCCAAAATGATCTGTGATGACTGAAACATGAAGATACGAGGTATTATAGTAGCATCCTGCCAGATGCTACAAACCTGGGTACCAGAAAAGACTCGAGTTAATCTCTCGTACATGGCGCCAGCATGATTCTTGCCAAAACTAGCCAAGTATCTGTCCAACACCACCATCTTCTTCAAATTGTACGCTTTATTAGGCAACAATGTGACGGGGTAGTCAACCACATATCAGCCAGGACTGCGTGTAAAAAAGAGTGGGAGACTTTCGAGAATATCTCTCTGGTCAAAGGGAAAAGATAAACTTAACGAGCCTAATTTGTGTCCGGGGCTGACAGTAATGCTCCGGTTTCAACATCAACATTATATCTACTTCTAAACTGAAGCCTGCCTTTTTTTGCATTTTACTCGCCTTCGAGTTTATTAAGGGGCAGATCATTTTTAATATATGAAGTTAGCTTCAATGTTCCCGGTCGTCTACACATCCATTGATATCCGGGGAGCCCCATGTCTCAAAAGCAGCTTTCCCAACAATGAGGCATCTCTTTTCAGACTGGAGAACTCCAGGATTCCTTCCAGGAAGTGAGAAGGTACGAACTGTATCAAATTTCAAGAAGTATGCCGTTCCGTCTTCCTCGCTCCAGTTCCCATGACTTCCAGCATAATATCTCCTAAATATCCCAAATTGCAATCATGATGGGTAGAGCCTATGAGTCACCATGTTGGCTCCGTCGGCCAGGCTAGGAGTAAGTGAGGTCATATCTCTTTCCCTGATCTTATAAACACACGACGCCAATATCCTTTCAACCAGAAAGTGGATATCCAAGGCGAGATGACATCCAAGTTACTCTTCAAATCCATCTCTGCCCACATGCAGGGCGAAGGGGGGAAACCACAAACTGCGGTTACGGACTGGATCGAGCGATTGTGCTCTTCAAGTTACGATGAGAACTCGCTAGACAGTCTGCCTGATTTGGTGGATGTTATCGACATTCAGGTCAGTCTTTCCACATTACAACATTGGATGTAGGATAGAGGGATGGCGGATGAAGCTGATCATGTTTCTGGATAGCCGGAAAGTGGGCCGACCGAAGCTAGTCGCGCGTTGAGGAAGAAGTTGAAGTATGGAAGTAAGGAACAACAGTTGAGGGCTCTTACCGTGTGTCTTTCTTGTGTTCTCTCGTGGGAGCGAGGTGTCACGCGGTTTCATGTTCTGTACGTGATGACTTCGCAGAACAGAGGAGGATGGAGAGGATGTGAAGGGATGTATGCCAAAGATTGCATCCCCTATCTTTCAACACAGTACCTATTATATGACCTTATCATGACCTTTACCTTCCTCATCAAAGACGTCGCCACATGCTTAGGTTAGATCCAACCGATCTACTTGCAAGTGGCTACGGTTGAGATAACTTCACTACTACGTCTTGGTGCGGCAGGAAGACAGGAGGCACCGTTGTGGTGTGCTCCATTCAGATTCATTCTTGTTGCACCCCACAAAAAGAGCAAGCCGTAATCACTTATAAGTGATCTTCTCATGGCTAGTTTCATGAGACTCGAAATATTTGAAACATGGCCCGTGCTTGGCTCTAGAAAAGCGCAGTCCTTCAATAGTGGGCGAAGAACAGTCGATACCGGATTTCCTGCTTCCTTTATCAGTTTGGAGGATTGATTTGCGAGATCATTTTCCTTGCTCCCTCCTGCTCAATTGACCAGAATTTTGTTGTGACACTGCACTGTTGAAGGGAGAGGCAAGGGAAGCATGTTGAGAGCGCCTATACCCCCAATCTCGCCGGGCCGTCCTCGTCTGTCACACTTCGGAAAGCAAAGCTTTTCCTTCTATTTGAAGATGGCAGAGTGGAGTGGAAGAAGGAGACACGCCAAAGGGTTTACTCTCCCCTAAGTCCACTTCAAAAGAGCATGACGGTCTTTACCACCTCTTAACTCGGCTGAGTTAAAAGTTGTACCTTATGTCCAAACATGGAAGCAAAACGTTTCCTCCGAGCGATAAGATCACGATTGTCGGTGAAAGAACAGCAGAAACGGCTCGTTTGGACTTCCTTTCTGCTGCTGGCTGAAATTTGTTGTTGTGTTGTGACAATGTGGCACCGCCTTACCTGTTCTGCCTAGTTACTACGTGCTCTGGTCGAGAACTGTTCCCGCCACTTCAAACGTACGTGCCTTCATCTCTCAGGAAGCCTCGTCGTGACCCTTCTTTAGTGCATTTTGGTGATCAACAGCTGTTACAACGGATCAAAGAGATGGCGAGGGATTCGACAACAGATCCAAAAGTCAAAAAGAAGTTGATGGTCATCCTCGCAGGCTGGGAGAAGGACTTTGCAAACGAGACGGATTACCGCTTGAAGACTTTGGCCGGACTCTGGAAAGAGTGCGGCGGTGTCAAGAAGGTGCGTTTCGCGTTCTAGCGATATCCTGCCTAGAACGCGTCTGAGAATTGAGAAACTTTCGTTCGGATGCAGCCTCCGCCGCCGACACCTGAACAACTCGTGGAGCAAGCGATCGCGCGGGAGAAGAGGGAGAAAGAGCTTGAAGACCGACGGTTGTCTGTTGAACGTGCGAGGGAGGAACAGGAGCGTCAGAGGCGGGAACGACTTGAGAGGGAGCGAGAGGAACTGGAGCGGAAGAGACAGGAAAAGGAAGACAAGAAGAAGAAGTCGAGCACCAAACCAAGTGTGAAGAGGGAGCCATTTAATCTGGAGAAGGAGAAGCCGAAAGTTATGGAGACTATCGCGGTGGGAACACAAGGAGCGAATACGTGCGCAATGCCTTCGCTTCGCGAAGGAAAGTGCTGATTGAAGGTCGGAACAGGTTGATTAATTCCCTCCGACATGTCAACATTCACACTTCCTCTCCTCAAACGGATCCCGCCGTCCAACAAGCCCTTACTTCCGTCAAAGCTTCACGCAAACAAATCGTGCGCTACATTCAACTAGTGGCCCAGAACCCGTCCTCAGATCCGAAAGGTGAATTCGTCGGCACGTTGATATCGACGAACGAGAAAATTATCGAGGCTTTGGAGGCATACGACAGGTGGGGGACCGAGGAAATGACTGCTGAGGAGGCGGAGAGTGTAACGAAAGGCATGAAAGACGTGGACCTTTCTTCCGTTAGCAGGACAAAGGGTAAAGAATTGGAGCGATTGCAGGAGAAGCAGCGCGTTAGGGTTGGAGCTCATTTGAAGAGGAGGGAAACGATGGATGAGCTCTCGTCGCCGACCAGCGCGAGCGCAGGTGGTGTGCATCCAGACCTCCAGGATCTCTCATTCGACGACAGGTACGTCTTACCCTACTTTGCATGACTCCCGCAAGCTTTCTTACATTGTCCATGGGATGCAGAGGCTTGCAACAGCCCATCCAACCAGGCGCCAAGTCTTACAATCGAAATTCCTTCGATCCCGGACTGTCTGACTATTCAGATCACACGGATTCTTCTGACGAGGAGTCACATAACCGCGCGACAGGGTCAAACAATATCAAAGGATACCAACAATACCTGGACGAACACGACAAAAAGAAAGGACTCCTCGACGATGATGACGATCCATTTGCGGACCCTGAGGACGACCTCGTTGGGACGCCAGGGATTCCGAATAGGAAATTGAGTTGGGCTGAGATTTAGATATGTTGTTGACAGTGGATTGAATGTGTCGAATGGAAAGGGTGGAAAGAATAACGGAATCTGTGTGTGTTCCCTAATGGACTCACAGTGGCCACTGCAGTGTATTATAAATGACCTATTAGGCCAAGTCTGTTTCTCGTATCGATAACGATGTCAAAATATCATGATTTGAATTATCACTGTATCTACTTACTGTAGAATTAGCGGTGTCCGCGGATCTGGCTGTAAAGGATCACGAAGGGATGTTGAGGGATGCAAACAGATCTCGCCAGACCAGAAGAGGGACGTGGCTGAGGAAATGGTGGGAGTGAAGATGAAAGGCGGTTCAACAATTTATGAACTGAAAGCTAGCGGGATAAAACCCGCGGCTAGAAGACAACTTCATCGTGTGTACTTCGTCGACTTTCTTCTCTTGATTTCGACTCTGGCCCTCCGTTGCCCGTGAGCATCAAGGTGACTGATCGGTTTCCTCATACTTGCGGTTGTTTCTCAAACCGTTTGAGAAAATCGTAGCTAAGTATTGAAGCGTTGGTGCCAGAAAGATCCTCTGCGTGGAGTCTCAACAGCAGAAATCCAATTCTTAGCTCATTGAATTACGTTCTCCCTTAAATGTGTCTACTGCCATTGGTCCTTTGATTCATCGATCGATTCACATTAACACCTTTGACTTTGGATATTGAAAACCGAATTTTTCTCATCAAGTAATTGCAGTAAACTTGGGTAACGGAATTCATGTTGTTCAAGGTACATATGAACCGACGTTGTTCCTATTTACCATCTTAGTTCAGAAAATTGATGCGATGGAGCTACTTACGCGAAGTTCGACTGTGGATAGACATTGCCAGGAGGGGAGTAAAGACAGTCATAAAGAGGTGCTGCCGCGCCGTCAAAAACAGCCAAACTATCGCATTGTTTGACAGCACAACCAATCTGGGTTGTAGCCTTCCAAACTACCTAGCTTTTTCATTCAGAAATCTGCCAGTCATGGAGAGGGAGAATATAGACCTGTGTAAAGTGGCTAGCTTGTGGATTAGAAGGATCATATGCTGGAGCTTCTCCGTCTCCGTTCACCCAATCATCTATGGCGGCAGTGATATCGCCATAACCAGCAGCAAGATTCTCCCCATACCCTCCCGCTACTCCGCCTCCGTGCTCGAAAACACAGCGATTAACCCACGTCTGTGCTGCAGATTCTAGCGTAGTAGACCAAGTAACATTGTTGGCCTGATAGTGCCCTCTCCAGAAGTTGTGCCTGTCGAGTGCCGACTGCTGGAAGTCATCCAGCGCTACTGTGGCGGATATGATGGACAGGAGAAAATGGAAAATCATTGGGATTGGGATGTAAACAGAAGTCGAAACCCGTTCTCTTTTATGAGAGGTCGGACGGGGACGGATGTACGGCTAGCAGAAACCAAGGACGGAGTGCATTAGTCGCGAGGGGCGGGCAACAAGTGATTAAAGGATGTGTAAGATCTTTCATGACTCTATGGCTGAGACACGTATGAATTATCTTTCATTATCAGTTGGAGTCACCAAGACGATAACGTCTGCGTCACTCAGCATCACTTACTGCATCATGATCACCGACGCGTGCTGTAAAAAGTCGCAAAGGCTCTTAACGCTTGTTACGTATCGGGGCTGCGTTCACTTGCTTCGTCCTCCTCTTCTCGAACGCAGCTAATACTAGTACTGTTGAATGGATATTGTTTCAACAAAGTCAAATGCGCGGAATTGTGTCTACATCTGCAATATCCTACTTCTTCCACCTGTACAAGATGAGCTCCAAATCACCTCCGTCCTCATCAATACCGGGGACGTATTCTCTTTCTGACTCAACGAATCCTGTATTCTCCATCAATTTCCTGCTTCTCGCGTTCTTCCCGAGGACAACTGCCAACGCATTCTCCCTCAGCTCCTTCGGCAAGGCAATCATGAACGATTTCACAGCTTCGGAGGCGTATCCCTTCCCCCAGGCTGAGCTTTTAAAGTTGTAAGAGAGGTTGTATGGGCGAAAAATGTCGTATGTAGGGTGGTAAAGGAGATTGTAGCAAATCATCCCGATTTGTTCTTCCTGGGCTGCAGATCCCTTGGGAAGGTAGACGGCGTAATAGATGCTCAGAGGCTCGGAGTATGGCAGCTTTGCTTTGACCTCGTCGGGAAGACTTTGGAGAACTTCAGCGGGAGGAGTCAAGATCTTGCTCAGCTTCAATTGGCTAGCTTCAAGAGTGGGAGAAGTTCCGTCAATCCTGCTCAGTCGCATTTTATGGGTGACGGTTCTCACTTCGGGGAAACACTTACATCCACTTCCCCACCAGTGGATCAGACCAGATTGCATGACACCCGGCAAGGTCCACCATTGTCATCGGGCGTAGAACGAGCCGAGGGGTGTTGACTATTTGATCCATCTCGAAAGGAATATTGTGAGGAGGTTTAGCGTTAGACTCGCCCCTTTATATCTCTTCTGACCAGCACACGTTGTGGAAGCAAAGAGGAGAGTCGCACGATCATGTCGCGTGCCATCCTGGTGGAAGGCTTGAACAAATGAGTCATCTGGTTAGGCAAGAGGGATGCGCAATGTGTGCTGTGACAAAATGAACACATGCATTAAAGAGATCGTAGTTAATACTACCCATATACACACGAGGAATTTGACCCACTCCTGCGGCTTTCTCAGGCATCAATCTGGCGAGCGTGACCAAACGTTCGCTGCCACTCGCTATCGAGGCTGAAATAAGCCCATCCTAGAGAACATAGCACTCCTCTCATAACCTCCCTTTCCCTTTCCGCGCACCTAGTCATCTCTTGCGAAAGGAACGGGTGACCTTTGACAACTGCATATACATGGCCTAGGACTGTAAGGCGGGATAAGTAAGACTCTTCGTTGTCCTTGAGGTCCCAAAGGTTAGGCCAGCGATCCAAACACAAACACGCAGAAGCGGTCAAAAGACTCACATAAAGATGCTCCTCTAACTTCCGGATCGTGAAATTCAAGCATTCTCTGGACTTCTGCTCCAACGATGGAGACACGGCCTGAATACCAAAGGCGAGAGCTGCCTTATGCGCCACGAAAACGATGCGGGGTATCTCGCATTCAAGTTGGGCGAGGCAGGAGGAGAATTCTCTCGCAATATAACGTCCGAAAGCCTCGCGGTACGTTTGGAGTTCTTTCTCTACCTTATTGATACGCAGGAGCAGTTGTTCGAGCAGCTGGGGGATTGCGGATCCTGGTAGACGGCGAAGAGCTGGAGCGGCGTCAGATGGGTATGGTGAATTACAGACCACACATACGGAAGACGAAATTGTTCATCAGGTAGCGTTGCAAAGTTGCAATTCGAATAACCTATATCACTCTTCAGCGCCCTCTTCTGGGACGGATAATTCCCGACACTCACAATGATGTTGTAAATCTCACTCTCATTCGGCATGGTAAAGACGAAGGGAGGGGCATCAATGTCGATGTCCAAAAACCGCTCCACTCCATACTGAGAATGTTTGAAAATGACTTCTATCATCCCAGACGTCCTAAATGACACATTGAGGCCATGTTGATTGAGACAGAACAAGAAAACCTACAAAGCAGGTCTATCCCCAACTTGCATCGCAGTCATCGCATCTCGACCAAAGATCATCGGCCCAATGCGTCGATGCATGACGGACCGTACTTCTTGAGGAGTAGCAGGGTCGGTCTGCATTTTCAAGGCCATTAGGCTTCATCTAATTGATGGGGAGGAGAGTACCATCAATTGCCTGAAATGTCCAATGGTGCTGAGCACATAAGCTCTCCGTTCGTATGCTGTTTCCTCAGCATGATCCAGTCCTAAATTTATATTTTGGTATTGAGTTGCTCGCAACAAGCACGGAAATAAGACAACAGACCACAATCCAAGGTGCCCTCTAACATAAGAGCAGCAATGACGCTCTCTAGAGCATTACTTCGCATCAAACCGCCTTTGTCATAAATTTCCACTGCCTTCATGGTCAAGTCCCGACATGCTGATGCTCGCATCGTGCCGTAGCTGCATGACGAGGAATTGGCCCAAACCTCAGGTAAAGATCGTGACGAAGGAACGCCGAGAATCGCCTTCATATTGTTCAGTCCCCAATTTTGGCGTGCTGCAGAGATGTGAACACTCACAGGATGAGACGTTCCACGAGCTCCAATGAGTAGGAGGGCCGTGTACATGACCTGAGGATTAGAAAATCAGTTTAGCCCACAAAGAAACATTTTGGAGGCTCTGAAACAAAAAGGATTAAAGAGACGCGTACAACTTCAGCTTCGCTCCTTCTCCCACCTTCCCAATCCCCAAAATCCATCCAAAACTTCTCGCTCGCCGGCAGGGAGAACTGTTCCTTACCACCCATCAGGACGACTCGGCATGTGTCTGCGGGGATGCGCACGCGCGAGACTTCGGCTTGGACTACAATAATTTCATCGTAAACATTTCAGTCTCCAAAGTGCAAGAGAAGGAGATAATGTTGTAAACGAGCAGGCAGACGAACCGGACATCAGTTCCCTCCGAACCTCCCGGTTGGAATGGAAGAGCATGAGCTCCCTCTCTCCTCTCTTGTATGGCTCCGTCCACAGCACCATCTGGGATTCGCTCTCAGAGCTGCCGCTTCCACCAGAATTTGTGGGAGATGTGGCAGAGCCAAATAATAATCTATTTGAATCAAATCAACCTGATACCCTTATGAAGAAAAGCGGGAAGGACGTACCGAGCTCCCTCAATGCGTCGTCCGCTCTTTCGACGGCGGTATTTCATTTTCTCTCCTTCCTTGGGATAGGAGCACTTCACACCCTTATCTGAACACCTGTCGCACACCTCTTCCGCGTCGTTGCTGCTACCGCTGGACCTGTTGTTGCTGTTGCTACACTTGATCCTCGCTTCGCTGCACGGGATACATGACGGCGCCTTCTTTCTAGAACTTGCTGTTACATGAGATACTTTGCAGCTCGTTGCTTTTGAGGATTTCGAGGAATTAGCGCTGCTCCCGGTCGCTGAGCTGTTGGAGGATGCAGTAGTTGGTGCCATCAGTTCTGAGCGGTCGGAAATCCGGTTGATAACTTGGATTGGATTTGATTGGATTGGACAACGATAATTGCGCAAGATAACAGAAAGGAAGTGAGGGAGGAGACGATGAGCGGGTGTGACCCTTTTATGAGGAAGAGATGAGGATCGGTGTCCCAGTACGTTCCACAAATCTAGTTCCGGATCGTTCAAGTCTTCGGATCGTTGCCTTCGGTTCAAATTGCGCTCACAAACTTGAGGTTCACTGCCACATCCCAGACGGTTTCAAGGAGGGTTACATTTCACATTCAGCCGAACAAGAGAGATAGAGAGGTCGGTAGAATTGCTGACTGTTCTTCCCTACTCCCGAAGCGAGCACGAGTAGCAAAGACAGGGGAGATAGTGGAGCTGCTGACACCAGAATGCGTTTGTGCTTGTCCGATTACGCGAGGCTTGTATCCCGTTCACTTCCTGGCTTCTGGTTTACTGTAACGCGTCTGTGTAACCTCTGTTCTTCGGGTTCTGCTCATTGGATTGCCACAACACAGAGCTTTGAACCTGTTATGTCATAACTAACTTCCAGTATCAAGCTTTCCTTTGTGCTCTATTACAGACTATTTTGGGTGATGACGTACCGCAGGAATGCCAGATTCAATTGCAGAACGTCGCCCTCCCTTTCTGCATTCATCGCTGTGATCCTCCCTGATCCTCCATATTCTCCTTCCAACATTAAAATCGGGAGCTGATCTACCCATAATAACTGTAAGCCGTCAGACTAACGATGTAATGTCAGTGGGTTTGCCGCAGACAAACAACAAGGGACACGGGATCGGTGAATGGTGTACGGGATCTTGACGAGACTCGAAGTATGTAGTGGAGCTCAGTTCGCTCCAAAGTGGAAGCAGGGGCGGGACAGAAGCGTTCCGACGACGACGAGTACGGATACAGAGGTTGGAGCTATTGGGTCAGGAATTAAGATCCGTGGCGGTTTAGCACAACTTACCAACAACATTCAATTTTGAAATCATCTTTCGAGCTCCCTGCCTCTCTCTTCTTCGGCTCCCGGCTCTTCTGAGCCGATTAGCTTCTAGACGAGATGCATCAACAATCATTTAGCAAGGGGATATTTGTTGTCATAGGTACATTGTAAGCGAATCAGTGCTCTTAGTTTTCATTCTACACTCTGTCATGATCAATACGTTGTTATTCATACCATAAAATGGAAGAAACCGAAGTAAAGAGGGCGATAATTTTTTTTCTTGATGCTATTGTTAAGCTGCTGGCGTGGACTTCTTGACCTTGGATGAAGAAAGCCAGCTGGTTCCCTTCGCGTCTAGCTGCAAGCGACATAGCTCAATGAGAGCTTCCTGCTTGTTGTGAGCGTGACATTTGCCCTTCGCAATGTGTTGCCTGCCCATTGCATTCAAATGGGGTTGAGTTGGAGCGGGAACAAGAGAAAAAAAACGAACCTTGCTTTGGTCGGCCTTGCGAGGAAAGGATCGCCATCTAACAAAGGCGGATTCTTTGGGTCGTCTATCGTGAACTCCTCCGAGAAGAACTTAAAAGACGGATTTTGACAATTGCCTGTTAAAAAGTGATCAACGAAGCGTGAGTCGGTTGACGGAGGAACACAAACCGAAGTGTAGCAGTTGTCCTTTGAACCATTCTAGAATCTGTTTCAGAAAACTATGTGAACTCAACGAAAACGTACCTTCTCGACCATCCGAAGGAAGGATGACCTTTTCACCAAGCCGTACCTCCACGTAGGTCTCCTTATCAAAAACAAGTTTTGTCCACCGTTCTCTTGTCTCCTTCGTCTTCGGACAATGAATCTTTTCCAAAGGAGAGCGAGGGACCTTTATCTGGACCCGTTTATTTTGATGATCCCAGTAACAGATAAGATCATCTGTCATTCTGTGGATTGTCAGAATGCTGCCTTTGGGTGAAGCCTTGATCGCGTTCAAAGGTTCCGAAACAGCCGCAGAGCACTGGGAACCACCCTTGCTAGGACCTGAATTACTGACAGCGACCTTGGCGCCTTGGAATGTATCAGGAGGAGAGCTGACGCGGAAGGCAGACTCGGACAGATCTTGATTAGAAAGCAGGGTTGGCATGCTCGGAACGTCGCTGACGGCGAGGTGAGCACCTGTGATACGTTCGTCATGAGGAGGGTTGTTGATATAAAAGGCAGGATCGAGAAAGTTTCTGCTAGAAATCACTGGCAGGCTCGTAGGATCGTTGAGGATGGTGCCGCCAAATGGCGGCGAAGACATATTCAAAGGAGCACCACCGAGGCCAAAATCAAAATCCAGCGAATGCAGGTTCTCCCAATTGTCAGTGAAAATGGCAGCTGTTGCATTGTCTACATCGATTGGAGTTCGAGATCGAGAGTGAGAACGTGGGAGCATTGAAGCAAAAGTATCGGTAATAGCAAATTCTGCGCCAGATGGGCGATGGGAGTGTACCGTTGAAGCTGAAGGCTGGATATCATCAATGCTCAAGGCTGCTTCAAGAAAAACTAAATCTCGGTTTTCGTCGACCCGAGGATAAAATGTCGGAGCTTCGGATGATGGTGGAGTGAACCTGGTTGCTGACTGTGACCGGGTGACCCAGGATGAACGAGAATGCATCCTGAGTGGCGCTGGTGAAGGAGGAGTGTTCTGTGCTGACGGAGGATTGGATACTGGAGGACTTTGCAAGATAAAGGTGGGTGGAGAGTGTCCTGAACGCCATTGACTCTGATGGCGTAGGTGTAAGCGAGCTGTGCTACCAGTAGGAACTGTTTCGTCCTGTGTTGGAGCGTCTCCCACAAGCGATTCGAGTGATCGGTGAGGAGCAGAAGGACCACGAAAGCGCCCTCGAGTCAGAAAGTTTAGGAGAGACCTACTCCTAACGGCAAGACGGAATCTAAACGTATTGCCATCAGGTGAATCCCTCCCTGTAGACTGCATAATGAGGCATGAGGGTGCTGGGTGGTGGAGCAACACCTTATAACGTGAAGCTTATGTAATGGATTTGTTCTTCTCGTGAACGCAGGTGTTCCAGTGCGTCTGGAGCTTCCATCATACTTTTGCGCGTTCAATTGCAGTCAATATCAAGACCTGCCATCGTCTCTCGAATATCCGCACAATCTCCCTCCCACCACCCACAGTGTTCTTCTGCTTACTAGGTGCGACCATACGGACACTTGAGCGCTTTAGACAAATTCAATCGTCTTGAGACAGTCACCGCCAGCGTTACCCGTACTCTGAGCCGATTATCAAACATTTGCAAACAAGAGGATGAAGAGGTTGCACGCATACTCCAGGCAGGGTCCAAGTTTCAGGGAAAAATGACATAGTTGATGTAACGAGAATGTGCACACGTACATCCCTGCACATATCTGCTCGCAACTCGCCGCCCGCCCTCTTCACCCTCTCTATTTTCTTCCTCCGTAATCTCGGTAGGCTGTGAGATACAGTTTGTTTGTTGATCTCAGTATGCTTATTTTGTTTGATGCGTTATGGATGTACCCTTTGTGTCAACAAACACATAAAAAACACTTCCCCTTCACATCCACAACTCTTACATATCTATCTTTCATCTTTCAAAGGCAGAAGTAAAAAAAACAGGAAGGACGTCGTTTAAGGCACTGTCCAGCTACTTCGAACTTGCGATCGAGATGAGCGTCCGTCTTCTCTTGCTGCTCGTTGAACAGTCACTGCTGAAAACATATGATACAGCTAGCATTCGCCTTCCTCCTCCAACTCTACCAAAAGCTCGACCGTCGTCTCACCCAAACGGAAAACTCCCATCGAACGCTGCTCTCGCGTCTGCAACAGTTAGAAAAGAGAGTCGGCAGCACGAAATGGGAGAAAGAGAGGCAAGCGCAGGTTCGACGGATCGAGCAGGACCTCGAGAGGGTGGGACGGTGGTGCGAGATCCATTTGGGAAGATTAGGTGAGGTGAAGGAAACTGTGACTGTGGACAGAGTCGATCGGGGTTACGGAGAACGCGGTGGAGGGATGGATTTGGAAAGCAAGGGAGCTGGAATGGTTGCGGATCACGCACTGGCGCAATCTGCCTCTGCCTACTCCAACGCTCAGCATGCCGCCTATCTACCTTCCACACTAAATGCCCCGTCCTCTCCAAACCTCCAAAGCGCGTCGTGGTGTCTAAGAGAACAAAGGAAGCGTTGAAGAGGCGGCCGACGAACGGACAGGATCATCAAGCCAATGCGTTCTCCTCTTCTTCCGACGACTTCGAGCACTCTCCCTTCACCAATAACAATGCCAATTCCAATGGAAGGGTCGGATTTGACCCGATGGCACCTCCTCCGTCTTCGTACAGCTCGAAGAGGAGAGATAGACATCCTCCTCCTAATGTCGACGTCGATCCTGCAGCGATATCGAACAGCAACCTTGCGAGTCGGTTCTCGGATACAACGATGGCCTCTTCCTTCATCTCTTCCCAACACAATACACCCGCCAAAGCCAAGGCGGACGGTTTCAGGCATCAGCAGGGACGAACGAAGCACAGCTCCCCCCTTCCCCCTGATTTCCCAAGCCAGTCCAAGTTCTCCTCCGCCACATCTTCCTGGGTCGACATCAACGCCAACTCCGTCGCCTTCCCTCGGGTCAGTGCCGAAGATTTGCGGATTCATGAACCTGAGCATGGATATGAAGGCGAGGCCGAAGTGCTCTTCGATCCTGATTATACCCCAACGCCGACTCCGAAAGCAAAACTCTTCTCTGAGCCCGAGTCCATCGAACCAACGAACCATACGAGGGGTCCTGTGAGAAATGGGAACGTCGGTCCGTCACCTGAACCGTTCAGTTCGTGGTATCGAGATGGGCCAATCCGTCCAGAAGGTGTGAATACCGACTCAGAGGCGGTGGAGCAGACGAATGCGCCATCAGTGAATGGAGCGGGAATGAATCGACAGGACCCAATGCGTTCCTTTGACCTTGCTCGAACCCAAACTCGAACGCGAATGCAGGGAAAGAGGTTCGGTTCCCTCTCTTCAGTTGTGAGTGCTTTCCGAATTCGCAAAACGAGCTTCCCGACCGTTCGACGGACGAATACGTTGGATGTGTCGAGGCCAGAGGAGGAGGTGAAGGAGAGGGAGAAGGAAGGGAACTTGAAGAAGACTTTCACCATACCACTGTGGGGTTTGGATGGCCCGAGGAGGAGAAAGAAGAGCTCGTTGGGTGAAAGTGTCAAGGTGGTGCAGGAAACACAGCGGTTTTCGAGGGTCTGATAGATCGTTGTAACGAATGCGATGCCATAGACATGTAGCATATGTACTGTTGACGGATATACCAATACCATACCATATAATACTGGATATGACATCCTAACGATTGAAACCAATCCTGATATCCTGTGTGAACTCTCCCACGGAGGTTGCCATTAGACGCGATGAAACACATCCCAAACGCTGCGGCATTACTTGACATTATTTGCTGAAACATTGTGAAACTGATTTCAATGCTGAAACGGGAAGACACATTGAAACAAGACATGTGAAGGATTGACCCCGCCTCCCGACCAGCATACAAAAGGGCATTCGCTTCGACCATCTTCCTCATTCTCTTTTTCTTCCTCTCTTCCCCTCACACAACATCGATCAGCTGCTAAGATGATGCTCACATTCCTTAAATTCTTCACCCTCCTTTCCATCTTCTCCCTCTCCACCGTCCACGGCGCGACCTCCCTCAACGCGTTCGCCAAACGCACACTCGCAAGACACAACTTCTACCGCGAACAATACGGCGCGGAGCCTCTCAAATGGTCCCCTGCTCTCGCTAAGACGGCCAAGAAGTGGGCTGAACGTTGCGTGTTCCAGCATGGCGGGGGAGTCGCTGGTGGATATGGCGAGAACATCGCTGCAGGTTATACAGACGTGAAGGCTGTCGTTGACGATTGGGTCAATGGAATTAATGAGAGCGGATCGTACAATCCCAGTAACCCCACCGCTAGTCACTTCACTCAGGTTAGCTATGTTCCCTTTATTGTCGACTGGGAGTGGAATGGATGGATTAATGTAGAGCTGACGATGCGTGTGATGCTATTGCAATGGATAGGTCGTTTGGAAGAACACGAAGAAGGTCGGATGCGCTAAGGTCCATTGCGACTCTCTCGCCGTCTTTGATGGTTCCCCTGGTCAGTTTTCTCCCTTTTATTTGCAAACGTGCTGATTTAATACTGGATGGGATAGGTAACCTTTACGTCTGTGAATACGACCCTCCAGTATGTATTCTTCATTCTCCAACATTACAGACATGTCCACTGACAAGCATTCTGAAGGGAAACGTTTTCCCTGCCGATAACTTCAAGTAAGCTTCTCCCTTATCCTCCAACACCATTATGTCCTGTTGACGTCGATTGCGAAAGGAAAAACGTTGGGACGAAGGAAAATTAGGATGTGAATCAACCCACCACAACACTCGTTTTGATAACAACACGAAGAAGACCTCTTCGCCACATTCGTTTTGATAACGCAAGCAACATCAATTCTTTCAAGCTCTGCGTAGCATCTGTATCCAGGAGCCAATGCTCTGTCTTGAACAATCTGAAATTCAAATGTTCATCATCATAGCTTTATCGATATAACCTTTCACAGCAAGACTCCTTTGAAAGTCAGGGTAGCTTCATTATTTGATATCAGTAAGCATGATGCATATATCATTTCTAATGAACGGTATGTTCATCGCGTGTTACACTGGTTACACAGAGAACGTGAGATGGGGTACTTAAAGTTATACAAAGTGGAAGGAGAATGTAACTCCTTCACCAGGAATCCAAAAGCACTAAAAGGTAACGCTCGTCTAAACCCAGTACAATTACAAAATTATAGGCAGGAAAGCAGTTCCAAATGCTTGAGCACTATGCATTAGATGTCCTCAAGTGGATAAAACGGCTGATGTGAGTGATGGATGAGAGAAAGGCGAAGTGCGACAAAGTTGACCGTCGATGATGAAGTAAACAAACTAATGTCACCACAAGCAAATCAAATAGGCACTGAAGAATGGGAATAGAAAGAATCAGTATCCCTAGCCACACCAAGTCGACGAGGAAGCTCCAACTTGGGCAAGCAAAGCTGGAGGCGGCTGGACTCTCCTCGCCCTCTGTAAACAGGTCAGCTCACCATTAGGCAGAGAAAAGGAGGACAAACATGATGGCTCCTGATAGGCCTCAACTCCACAGAGGTTGTATCATGATCCTGTCCCTTTGATCAGCCCTCTGCATCATGTAAGTAGAAAGAGTATAGCGCACAGCGGCGTGGGCAGCGTCGAGCTGGAGACGACAAAGCTTGACAAGACTTTCGTGAGAATGATGAGAAGGGCACCTGCCCGAAGCCAAATGTTGCCTGTTCAAACGACACATCAGCACCTATCCACTAGAAAATGGTGCTACGAACCTGCAGTTCCTAGGGCGAGTAAAAGGGTCACCGGTCAGTAACGGAGGATTATTCACATTGTCGGTCGTAAATGCAGGATCAAAGAATTTGAATCGAGGATTTTGACAGTTGCCTATTCATCCCTGATCAGCTCCAGTCAAGAAAAAATATTGCAAGAACCTTACCAATTTGCAAAAGTTGCCCCTTGAACCACTCTGCACTCATAAGATCATATGAGCACCTCAAGAAGTGGGGAAAGAGACACGACGAACCTTGGCCATCGTGATCCCAGGGATAAACCACCCTACCGCCAACCCTAACCTCGACGTACGTCTCTTTATCAAAGACTAGAATCGAATATTTTTTCTTCTGCTCATTTGTCCTGGGATCAAGAAACATCTCTTCCGTCGATTTGGCCGTTCCCTCTACCTTTCGATTTTGATGATCCCAATAGCAAACAAGATCGTGGAGCAGACGAAAGATAGACAGTAATCCACCTTTGGGCGACACTTTGATGGATTTAAGTGGACCGCAATCAATGTTGAGTCCCAAGTCCATATCTGGTTCTCCAAAAACAAGAGGGAACATTCCTTGATCGATGCAAGGGATGGGATCATTAGGAGGCAGATCGTCCTGCGTAGGAGAGCGTTTAACAACAATATTAGTTCCTGGTTCCATCTGAGGCTTCGGTGTCTGCGATTCGAAGAACGCTGAAAAGGGATTCGAGGAAGAGACATCCACAGATGAGCCAACAAATTGGTCCGTCAAGCGATGCTGCACGTTCTTCTCGTCCACCATGTTTTGGATTTGATGGGTAAGCGTTCCGTAATCGAAGCTGGTGGGAACTGAGGAGGAAATTTGAACTGCAGGAGGAGATTCAGAGGGAGGTTGGTTGAAAGTTGCGAGGAATGAGAAGACGTTGTCATTGAACAGTAGGTTCCTCAACATTTGAGTCGGGATCCTCCCCATCTCCCCTTCGTCGTTGACGAAGGTCAGGTGCTGATTATCCAGCATCCATTTGGTCGACCTGGAGATCGTGACTGGGCTGCTGGATGTTGTGGAGGTGCCGACTACTGAAGTCGCACGAGTGGACTGAGGACGAGAAGCGGCATGGTAAGGATGGAACCTGTTGCTTGAGTTCGGGGATGCAGAGGTAGCAGCCTCGAGGGAACGGGTTTGAGAGACGCTTCCTAAACGGTGCGCTTCAGGTGCCATGTCGAGAGGTGCCTCGAGGAGGTTGTCGTTCGTTCTTCAAGTAAGTGGGAACTCGTTGATCTCGTTTTACTCGTCTTTGTCGAGCCTCGAACCGTATCTGTAACCTTCCAATTCAATCCGCTTCGCCTGTTCTTGCCGACGCTGTGGTTTTGCCTACAATCCTCAGCTCAGTTCTCTGATGGAAACTTGAGACAGATTGCACACTTGACAAGGCAATCACTCCCTCAAACAATCAAGGCGAGAGATGTCTGGTTCGACGTTCATATTCCGACCTGGAGCAAAAGTAGTAATCGTCTCTTTGAGAAGACGACTTTCCAGGTGCTTCAAGTTGGTAGATTGAGCGGTGAAGGAGAAGGAAAAAGGATGTAACTGCAAAACGTACAAGGCTTATGAGAGGAGGAGGAAATAGTTTGTAAGATGAAGGGGTTTATAAAGCTTCTCGTTTCACTCGTTCGTCTCGTTCCCGTCAAGTCGCAATATGGACAAATAAGGACAAACACGTCTTTCAATGGGCCGTGTACGTAAATAGGCTTTGCTTCACGTTCCCTACTCCATGATTGAAACGAACCAAGATAATCCCCAAGCTGTGCAGGAACTGGAACGAGCTTGCCTCCTGAGCGGCAGATCTGAGTTGATTTCGCTGATGATGTGGGGGAGAGGGCAGCTGACAGTATCCTTGGAATGGCACGCCGACCTGACACGTTCAGCCCAAATCCGACAGGATTAAACATGCTCAAGGCTCTGGGTTGAAGGGTGAGGAGTGGATTTCGGGAGATGGAGTGGGCTAGCAGAGAGGAGGCTTGCCGCAGTGAGAACCCCTGACCTCCTCCGGCCGTGACACCCCAACCTCCAGAAGACTTTGACGCCGATAATGGTTTGCCGTGCCTTTCAAGGCTTATCGTGCAAGCTTATCGTGCAAGCTTATCTTTATGTTGAATCGCTGTCTCGTGGTGGAAGGGGAGAAGGGGAAGACAAGCTCAGCAACTTGGAGCGAACAGCAGCCGTATTTTCGACGGCTACCATGGTTGCCGTTCCTCAACTGCACAAGGACAGGATCTTCAGCATCAGAAAACCTCGGGATGCCCCTCATCGCAGCAGCCAAAACACACCCACGAACGAGGACACAGTACGAAAGCTTGCACGTCGCAGCGCAGCAGGTGGAACGTTGTTCAAAGTACAACGATTCAGAAGGACTCAATGCAGATCGATCGCCTCGTTCTCTCAGTGCTTTCTCTCCTATTACAAAGCCGAAAGCTTCTCCAAATTACTCCACACTTATCATGACGTATTAGAGCCTTCAGATCTTCAGCCCGTGTCAGCCTGCAGCAGACCATGTTCATCTTGATCTCCGCCCAAGCTCAGCCCCCCATCGTTCTATTCCTGGACAGTGCGAGAGGTACTTGGAAGTAGCTACCAAGTTAAAATGGCACAAACGTGCCAACAGAAGGCGTCATTGGTTGATCACTGCCTGGTTGTGTCGTCTAAACATCCCCTTCTGACCCGCGGAGGCTGCATGAAAGGAAGAGTTGAAAGAAGGAAGGAGGTCCGAAAACTGGATTCGCAAGTGTCATTGAGAAAAGCTTTTGAAGTATCCTCGAGTCGTCAGCTTGTGAAGCTGAACGATATATTACGGAACTAGGCGAATACCAACGCTATCTCGATGTTACAATAAGAAGGAAGCTTTGTGTTTCGCGTCTCTGCAGCAAGATCTTGGGAGCCCAACTTCCTTCACCCAAGCTTGCCATGCAAGTTTAAGGAAGGAGCTCTCAAGGAAACGTATCCAAAGGTATGAACAAAGGTCTTTAGACGATAATTCTGATTATGCCGTACCAACCTGTAACAACTTGACCATGCTTGCGATCAACTGACTCAGCACAAACACGATGAATCGATTCGCTTCATTCGATAGTGAAAAGGTGGCGGTTACGTGCTTCTGATAATAGTCTCATAACTTCTTTTCTTGGGTAAGAGAAAAGGTGGACAAAAAGAATGCTGAGGATAAATATCCACACTAGAATACAACCAGTGTTGAAATCCTCAAGGCGTGGAGCGTTTGCCCAATCGCATCCATAAATTATCTTTTCTTTCCTCGTGTTCTTTGGAATAAAGATCACGACGGAAAGTCGAAAGATGTTCGTTGGTCATTATCCCTCAAACAATCAAGGCGAGAGATGTCTGGTTCGACGTTCATATTCCGACCTGGAGCAAAAGTAGTAATCGTCTCTTTGAGAAGACGACTTTCCAGGTGCTTCAAGTTGGTAGATTGAGCGGTGAAGGAGAAGGAAAAAGGATGTAACTGCAAAACGTACAAGGCTTATGAGAGGAGGAGGAAATAGTTTGTAAGATGAAGGGGTTTATAAAGCTTCTCGTTTCACTCGTTCGTCTCGTTCCCGTCAAGTCGCAATATGGACAAATAAGGACAAACACGTCTTTCAATGGGCCGTGTACGTAAATAGGCTTTGCTTCACGTTCCCTACTCCATGATTGAAACGAACCAAGATAATCCCCAAGCTGTGCAGGAACTGGAACGAGCTTGCCTCCTGAGCGGCAGATCTGAGTTGATTTCGCTGATGATGTGGGGGAGAGGGCAGCTGACAGTATCCTTGGAATGGCACGCCGACCTGACACGTTCAGCCCAAATCCGACAGGATTAAACATGCTCAAGGCTCTGGGTTGAAGGTGACGGAGTGGATTTCGGGAGATGGAGTGGGCTAGCAGAGAGGAGGCTTGCCGCAGTGAGAACCCCTGACCTCCTCCGGCCGTGACACCCCAACCTCCAGAAGACTTTGACGCCGATAATGGTTTGCCGTGCCTTTCAAGGCTTATCGTGCAAGCTTATCGTGCAAGCTTATCTTTATGTTGAATCGCTGTCTCGTGGTGGAAGGGGAGAAGGGGAAGACAAGCTCAGCAACTTGGAGCGAACAGCAGCCGTATTTTCGACGGCTACCATGGTTGCCGTTCCTCAACTGCACAAGGACAGGATCTTCAGCATCAGAAAACCTCGGGATGCCCCTCATCGCAGCAGCCAAAACACACCCACGAACGAGGACACAGTACGAAAGCTTGCACGTCGCAGCGCAGCAGGTGGAACGTTGTTCAAAGTACAACGATTCAGAAGGACTCAATGCAGATCGATCGCCTCGTTCTCTCAGTGCTTTCTCTCCTATTACAAAGCCGAAAGCTTCTCCAAATTACTCCACACTTATCATGACGTATTAGAGCCTTCAGATCTTCAGCCCGTGTCAGCCTGCAGCAGACCATGTTCATCTTGATCTCCGCCCAAGCTCAGCCCCCCATCGTTCTATTCCTGGACAGTGCGAGAGGTACTTGGAAGTAGCTACCAAGTTAAAATGGCACAAACGTGCCAACAGAAGGCGTCATTGGTTGATCACTGCCTGGTTGTGTCGTCTAAACATCCCCTTCTGACCCGGGGAGGCTGCATGAAAGGAAGAGTTGAAAGAAGGAAGGAGGTCCGAAAACTGGATTCGCAAGTGTCGTTGTGAGAAAAGCTTTTGAAGTATCCTTGAGTCGTCAGCTTGTGAAGCTGAACGATATATTACGGAACTAGGTGAATACCAACGCTATCTCGATGTTACAACAAGAAGGAAGCTTTGTGTTTCGCGTCTCTGCAGCAAGATCTTGGGAGCCCAACTTCCTTCACCCAAGCTTGCCATGCAAGTTTGAGGAAGGAGCTCTCAAGGAAACGCATACAAAGGATGAACAAAGGTCTTTGGACGATAATTCTGCTTATGCCGTACCAACCTGTAACAACTTGACCATGCTTGCGATCAACCGACTCAGCACAAACACGATGAATCGATTCGCTTCATTCGATAGTGAAAAGGTGGCGGTTACGTGCTTCTGATAATAGTCTCATAACTTCTTTTCTTGGGTAAGAGAAAAGGTGGACAAAAGAATGCTGAGGATAAATACCCACTCTAGAATACAACCAGTGTTGAAATCCTCAAGGCGTGGAGCGTTTGCACAATCACATCCATAAATTATCTTTCCTTTCCTCGTCTTCTTTGGAATAAAGATCACGACGGAAAGTCGAAAGATGTTCGTTGGTCATTAGTTCAAACAATATCAACGCGAGATGTTCGCGTCTCGCAGGTTCAGTCTTATAAGTTGCTTCCCAGTCTCAGAGGGCAGCAACTCAACCAAGTGTCCCATAATGAGGACAAGATCCCGAGTTGCTTCTAAAGAATCTACGAAAACATGCTAAAGCTTCGGTAATATAATTCCTTCATGGGCAGCTTCACTATTCGATAGCAATCCAACTTAGCCCACAGCAAATCGAGACAAAGTTCAGCAAGAAGAGGAAGCGATGCCGGTCGCTCATCTTCTCATTATCACTATCATGAAAAGTCACCCACATCATAGATGAATACACAGACAATATTTTCCATAAAAGTAAGGGCGAGACGCGTATCCGAAAGATAACTGATGAATTTATGGCCCTCTAGTGAGAAATAACAAAGCGCGTCGCTTCGCTCTTACTTGATTTCGTAGACCTATAACACAATACGTAGACATAGCTCAGAGACGGACGCACGTAAGATCTATCCATTCCCAGCCCTTAAACCATACCCACTGATTTCGCGAAATTTCTCGCACAGTAAATCGTCGCTGTTCTAGTCTCCGCCCCTAATCTGTGGTGGACTTCGCTGAGGAAGAGCACTACGATTCCCCCGGCCCCCCTCAGGAGCAGCAAAGCATCTTGGACAAGCAGTTAGACGACCATCTTTTCAAAGTTCAAGCTCTCTTACCTTATACGTTTCAGCGAGTAACCATCACACCATGCTTCCACTCCTTCTCCTACTTCCCTCATTAATACACGCACAAACAGCTGTGCAACCTTTACAGCGACTACGTTAGCTTTTCCTCATCAACAGCTAAGCTAAAACTCAAGTTGACCTGATCTTGCAATATGTAGTGCTCTCGTTCTTACTCGAATGTGACCCATATTGGTGCACATGACTCCTTCGCCGTCCATGCTGGCTCAGTAGCTGCTAATCAGTTGTATGATGTCTCGACGCAGCTCGACAATGGCATCAGGATGTTGCAGGGACAAGGACATTGGAGTAATAAGTGAGCGTCTTCTTTTATATTCTGCTTTAAGGAAGGCGAGGAGAGAAGGGAGAAAACGAGTCGAGTGTTGGTGTGTTTGGGGTTGTCGGACCTCTTTCATGGTTGCTGCATTGACATGGGACATTGCAGCGAGGTAGTCAGACATGAGAGCTCGACTACCCGAGCTGAGAGACATTTGAAGTTTCCATGCTTTGAAGAACCTTTCTTAACGTATCATGCCAGT
>MU271349.1:3441-85325 GCA_021432655.1 Atractiella rhizophila
CACCTGGAATGCACTCCTCGTACGAGAACCAAAAGTCATTGCACCCTCCACCGTCTCGGCGCCTCCAAACACATTCCTCACCCTTCCCAAAGCCTGCACACTTCCCTCTCCATCGCCGACGTCAGTTGACGTCTTGAGATACTTCCTCGCCGCCTCCTTCACATGAAACACCACATCCAAGTCCCTCGCGCCCCCCAACCCCGCCTCAGCATGTTCCACCGACGGCGCAATCTGTTCAAAGATGCCAAACCCCTCCAACTTGCTCGTGACGTCCTTCACCGTCCTGAGCACGTCGCGCAACCGTCCCTGGTCTCCTATCTCCCGATGTTTCCGGAGCGCATCCTCCAACGCCTTCTGCAAGAACGACGCGCGCGTCTTCTCCAGTCCGAGGAAGCGGATGGACGAGAGGTTGTAGCGCTCGTCGAGGTTGGACTGGACGACGGCGCTTAGCGCGCGGCCCAGGCGTTCGCGCTCGCCTGATAGGATGCGCTGCTGCCGGGCGGAGAACCAGTCGTCGTGCTCCTTGGAGGCGGCGGGGGAGAAGGTGATGGGTGGGGAGGAGTCGACGGTTGCAGTCGGCGGCTCGTGGGGAGACAGTGACATCTGTAGTAGTATTAATGAGAGACAGGCAGAGTGGAGGAGTGACACACGAATATTGCAGCTAATAATGCGCAGATAAATAATTCGTCGTTTTGTCGTTTGCATCTACAGAGTTGGCATTTCGCGCCTTCCATCCAACAACACGAACGCGCTTCCCATCCTCCTTTCACCACAACAATCACTGCTCAAAACACTGGAACTAAAAAGGAATGTCGACACTCTCATCATCTCCCTTCTCATCGCCCACCAGCGCCACCTCCTTCTTCTCCTCGCCCCTCGCGACCCACGCAGGCTCCACTTCCACGCGCAAAGACCCAAAACTCTCCCTCCGCCACGCAAACCACGTCTCCCGCCGCTCGTCGTCTCAGCTGTTCGGCGAGTCAGCCATTCAACAGTCCCTTTCGCGCTCTCCGGCGAGTTTGTCTGAGAACGGCAGTGGCAGTGGCGATTTCGGTGCCTTCTCTTTCTCCATCGGCAGTGGCAGCGCCGCGAAAGACACGGTTGAGTGGTCAGACCGCTTCCGCCGTCAGTCATTAGAGGCAAGCAGGGCGTCGAGGAGGCAGAAGAAGGAAGAGGAGAGGAAACTCATTTACAAACAGAGAGGGTTTGAGGATGCACGGGCACCTTTTGAGGGAATGGGGGTGGGAGAAGTGGAGGAGCAGAGGATGAGAGATCGAGCGAGAGAGTGGCAGATTAGGAGAGACTTGGAAAGATCGGCGCCTGCTTTCTCTAACGAGGCTGGAGTGGAGGAAGAGGGAATGGATGTCGATGGTGCGCTCCCTTCCCTTGTCATTTCGTGAGGAAGAAGTGTCAACACATTGATGGCACATTGACGGATACAGAAGAACAACCACCACCAGACCTCGAACTAGACTATTCGTTCGAAGAGCCTCCCTCTCCCTCTCTCCACTCACATTCACACTCCCCTGCACTTCCATCACCACTTCCCTCCGTCTGCCCCGTCTGCCTCTGCCCTCATCTCACGCTCCACAACCTCTCCCAATCTCTCCTCTGTTCCTCCCCGTCATGTCCTTTCTCTCTCGATCCCGGAGTATGGGGACCCTTCGTGGACAGTTGGCGGCAACACGCTCGGTCGCATGAGCATGAGGGCGTGCAGGTTGGAGAGCCAGAGTGGATTGCTGACGAACATGTCGGCATCGTCGTCATGTGTTCTGTCGAGGGATGTGAGGAGGAATGGGGGCTTTAAAATCTTTCTTCTGAGAGCAGAGCTTCTATGGGTGAGTGAAGGAGTTGCTTGTCTTGCTTGAATTATACACTCTTGAGTATCGCTTCTTGAGTCTTATTCTCCAGTTTCATGTACTTTATTTTGCTATGCATTCTTAAATCACAAGAGTTCCGTCTCAATATGAATCGACCATCGATGATGGTCCTTTATTTATTCAACATTTGGGTATGGAAGGTACACTTTGCTTTGCTTTCTTTCAAGTTTTAGTTGCCAGCATGCTTTCTTTTCCATCCTCGAAGAGGTAAGTTGACGGCAAGATCATGGAGCGTAAGTGGCGACTCTGTACCTCTTGCACTGCCTTTCCTTACCATCATAAGCGAAATTAGCATGGTCGGATTGTTTGTCGATCTTTCCCGGGTGAATGCCTCCCTCATGTTCTGCATCACGTCACAACAAACCCAGCACTCCTCAACATCGTTCCAGGGACGAGGAAAGGAAGACGAACCGCAGATACAGAGGAAGAGGAACCGTCCATCGCTCTCCCTGCCCCCTTCAACGGGTTGCAATCCCTGTTCCCAGTCGTTCACCGTGATTCGACCTTCTTCAGACTGCCATCGAATCTTGTGTTCGTTCCCGACCAGGACTTCGTAATTCTCAAGATGCTTCACGCAGACCATCAGAGGTCGAAGAAAGGACAGTCGGGAGAAGGGGACTAACGACTTCGTCGCCGCCATACGAGATGTTGGCTCCTTTTCTCAAGTGTCTTCCGCACTTGCCTGCACCACACACACCTTCAGTCAGATGATGGCGAGAGACGTAAACAAGCAGACGTACCGGGATGTACCCCTCCTTTGTAATATCCCCTGGCAGCGAACAATGGTTTTCCATCTCGCTCCCTTCCGATCGGGATGCTATGCCCCAGTGTTCATCATGAATGTTGGAAGAGAGGTGAAACGGTGACGGACGCGTTATGAGGAATCTCTCCGTGCTCAGCCATGATCCAATAGACTTCCATTCCCCTGTTATCCTTCTTGAGTTCTCCACAACGGGCTTGCATATTCTGATGATAAGCATCTTCTGAAGCAGATTTTCTCCATTCCTGCAGATGAATACAGTTAAACCGTGGAATGAACGGAAAGAGGAATAAGAACAGTCACCTCAGCTTTCGCGCGTTCTTCTTCCTCGTTCTTGTGATGGGAATAAGCCCAACTTCCCTCCGTCTGCCCCATCTGCCTCTCTCCTCGTCTCACGCTCCACGACCTCTCCCAATCTCTCGTCTGTTCCTCCCCGCCATGTCCTTTCTCTCTCGATCCCGGAGTATGGGGACCGTTCGTGGACAGTTGGCGGCAACACGCTCGATCACATGAGCATGAAGGCGTGCAGGTTGGAGAGCCAGAGTGGATTGCTGACGAACATGTCGGCATCGTCGTCATGTGTTCTGTCGAGGGATGTGAGGAGGAATGGGGGCTTTAAAATCTTTCTTCTGAGAGCTTATACAGATGAGTGAAGGAGTTGCTTGTCTTGCTTGAATTATACCGTCTTGGGTATCGCTTCTTGAGTCTTATTCTCCAGTTTCATGTACTTTATTTTGCTATGCATTCTTAAATCACAAGAGTCCCATCTCAGCATGAATCGACCATCGATGATGGTCCTTTATTTATTCAACATTTGGGTATGGAAGGTACACTTTGCTTTGCTTTTCTTTCAGTTTTACTTGCCAGCATGCTTTCTTTCCATCCTCGAAGAGGTAAGTTGACGGCAAGATCACGGAGCGTAAGTGGCGACTCTGTACCTCTTGCACTGCCTTTCCTTACCATCATAAGCGAAATTGGCATGGTCAGATTGTTTGTCGATCTTTCCCGGGTGAATGCCTCCCTCATGTTCTGCATCACACCACAACAAACCCGACGGTCCTCAACATCATTCCAGGAACGAGGAAAGGAAGACGAACCGCAGATACAGAGGAAGAGGAACCGCCCATCGCTCTCCCTGCCCCCTTCAACAGGTTGCAATCCCTGTTCCCAGTCGTTCACCGTGATTCGGCCTTCTTCAGACTGCCATCGAATCTTGTGTTCGTTCCCGACCAAGACTTCGTAATTCTCAAGGTGCTTCACGCAGACAGTCAGAGAGAGTCGAAGAAAGGACAGCTGGGAGAAGGGGACTCACGACTTCGTCTCCGCCGTACGAGATGTTGGCTCCTTTTCTCAAGTGTCTTCCGCACTTGCCTGCATCATACGCACCTTCAGTCAGATGATGGCGAAAGACGTAAACAAGCAGACGTACCGGGATGTACCCCTCCTTTGTAATATCCCCTGGCAGCGAACAATGGTTTTCCATCTCGCTCCCTTCCGATCGGGATGCTATGCCCCAGTGTTCATCATGATTGTTGGAAGAGAGGTGAAACGGTGACGGACGCGTTATGAGGAATCTCTCCGTGCTCAGCCATGATCCAATAGACTTCCATTCCCCTGTTATCCTTCTTGAGTTCTCCACAACGGGCTTGCATATTCTGATGATAAGCATCTTCTGAAGCAGATTTTCTCCATTCCTGCAGATGAATACAGTTAAACCGTGGAATGAACGGAAAGAGGAATAAGAACAGTCACCTCAGCTTTCGCGCGTTCTTCTTCCTCGTTCTTGTGATGGGAATAAGCCCACACTCCTCCACCTGTACATGATCTTGGTTAGATTCTGGTTCACGCAGTGAATCGAAATAAACACACCGATAACAGCAGCGCCGGCCAATATGCCCCCTGTTTCCACCCAAGATCAGCCCGAATCCAGTGCAGCATTATCTGTCAAAAGGAGGTAACGAACCGGCAATTCCAAACTGCTTCTTCCTCTCATCCGTCCAGAAACCTTCATCCTTCTTGTCGTCGTGAGGCTGATCATGAGGCTTCTCTCCACCTTGGAAGGGATGCTGTCCTCCTTGACCCTGCGGCGGGCCATGGCTTCCATATTGACCTCCCCCACCATATGCTGGGGGACGCTGCTCTCCACCGTGGTGTTGATCGCCGCCGTGGTGCCCTCCGCCTCCTTCCCCTTTTAGTCGTAGAATGTAAGTATCTAACTGCCTCGTGACAGTCGAAGAAAGACGCACCGTGATCACCGTCCTGCAATCTTCCCCAGAGTGCCGGTGTCACTGAACACAATCATGTCAGATGGGGGTGGACGAAGCGAAACAAACTGCGAAGGCGAACCAGGAGGTGTCCAGTCTCCTTGAGACCGATGGGGTTGGATGATCTTGTATCGATGTCCCTCATATTCGACTACGTCGCCGTAGTTGTACTGAGTTCCTGGTTCCTGTTTGCAGACGTGATCAATGGGTCTAGACAGTCTGATGGGATGCCGTGCATGATCAAGGGGCAGATCAAAAGGGGTTCAGGACAAGAACCTGAATAGAGCAGTGATTATAATGGCAGGTCATTGTCATATTGGCGGGCTGGCGGGTTACCTCTTCTCTATGCTGTCCGTGCTTTCAAACACATCATATCGATGGATGGTCAGATCGACCGTGATGCCTCCAGATCTGATTGAGGAGAGAACATCCAGCATCTCATCCGCACCACGCTTGTCTTCAAGAGCAACACATCACTCACCCAATATGGTGTCATGATTCCTGTACAGTGTTATGATAGGGCTGAACTATGGTGTCTGAACAATGGTGTCGACGATGACCGGGACCCCTTTTATATGCCAACGCAAGCTCCAAATGAGGTAACTAAGATGAAAGCCCCACGTTCATCATCGTCGCCCAAGACAAGACAATATGCAGGACCTTCGGAGCTCGAATATTCGAACACAATCTTAATCAACTCCAGCAGGCTGCGCTTCATCGGTGATGTGAAGATTCCGTAAAGCGGAGGAGTCCACCCAAAGCATGGAATTGGTTACTTGATGCATTGATGCTTCGAAAGTCTCTGGGCAAGCAAACCACTGGACCGTGATAAAACGGGAAGGGGAATTGTAGAGTTTACGTTCGGGCCGAATAAATAAAAGATGAAAATATGGTTCGGAGTATCATTGTTTTGTTCACCAATGATATAACGAGATTGAGCGAGGATTGTGGAAGCAGATTGTAACAAATAGTAGCAACATATATGACGAACGAGAAGAAATACAGCAGACGGGATACTGTCGGGCTTCGAGATAGCTATCGTCGTCTTGATGGACTTGAGCTCTCAAACTGGAGGTCCTCGTCATCGTCTACAACGAAAGATCCAACCGAATATTGATCAGTACTCGCATCTTTATCCCCCGGTGTGACGGGAACTGGTCTTCTCGCTAAATGAGCCGCAATATCACCGTGAGCGAAGGCTCGCCCGCGAAACATGGGCTGGAAACCAGGCACTTGGGTTGCAAGACTTCTCCCTTTAGCAGCATCAGCTCTATGTCCTTAGTGAAAACAAGTCGACTTACGATAGATGCTCATCGAACCGTCAGTTACGAGTGACCTATCGATGAACTCCATATCTGAGGAACCTTCATTGACATCCGCTGCATCGTCATCGTCCGAGCTATGGAGTATTCCAGCATCCACGTCTGAATCCACTGCTTCCATATCCATCATTGCTCTCTCTAGCTTCCTTCTCAACTTCTCCTTCTCCTCCCTCGTGCGCTTCGGCTTCTGCCGCTGCCTCCCCTTCCCCTTTTCGATGACAGAAACTGCAGCCGGAGAGGAGGGAGAATTACTGCGAGCTTTCCGCAGGCGGAACACTTTCACTGCCTCCTGATGGGATGTTTCAGGTGAGGAGTCTGCTCCCTCCACTTCTTCTTGAAGCGGAATCCTCTGCCTCCTATGTGTAATAACAGGCTGAGAGAGTTCGAAGGATGGTGACTGTGTTTGGAGAGAGTGTATCGATGTCCGGCGAAGGGAAATGACAGGTTGTGAGAAATCGAGGGGAGAATTAATTGATTTAACGGAGAGTGGTTGTTGCCCTCGTCCATCAACTGCGGAAAGTGATGTCCTCATCAGTTTTCTGCTGCTCGAGGTCGATGTCGCCGCCAGTCGAGTGTCACCGCGATCTAGCTGTTGCAGGATTGAGTCGCCAAGATCATCCACGTCGAAATCGTCATCAAAGCCCATCGACCCTTGCGAGAATGTCATATATTTGCCGTGATTTGGTGTCTTGACAGATCTAGGAACGGAAGGGACCTTGAATACTGGTTGGGGGGAGCCTTTATCAACTTCAATCGGGATCGTGTCTGTAGGTACCAAAGGATCCACTGATGCAATTTGTTCAGCGTCAGCAGGTCGGATGGCGGAACCTTGCGCCAGGAATACTTCCTCGATATCCATTGACTCTGGCAGCTTTCGCTTTTTCCTGCTTTCTGCAGAGTTCTCTAGCGATCGCGAGCGCTTTCTTGCTTTCGAAACAGGAGAAAGGTACACGGACTGTGTAGGGCTGACTGGTCGGGAGAGTTCGTCGGCTCCCCTAGGCATTGGAGAAGAATCGAAATGGCCAAAGGGGTGAATCCCAGTCATTTGGTCGCGAAATTGGTCTTCCCCAGCCTCTTCGTCTTCGTCGGGGTCAAGATCCATTGTGAGACCTTTGATTGCGTCGGGAGTTGGAGGGGGGGAGTCGAGGACGATAATGCCATTCCGTCTGACGTCGTTACGGTGTTCACTGGGAGTCCGACATCGTGAAGGAGAAACTGAGACAGAAAGCAGGGATTTTGATCCACCGAAATCGGGCAGTTCGCAATCCGTCGACTCGTCTTTCTCCTGAATTGCAGGCATCTTCTTGAACGGATTGACATATTGCTTGCCAGCATGTTTTCCAAACCCAGAACTACCTTTGCTTCTATCCGCACGCCCTGCCGGCTCCTCCTCCTCGTCATCCAAAATGCCCATTCCATCTTTATCCGCATCCGCATCCAAGGGGATTTTCTTCTTCTTCTGCTCTCCGAGGTAAGGTCTCACATACTTCCATCTTCGCCCTTCCACTCGCTTATGCTTCCTCCTCCTCTCTAACCTCCGCTTCCTCTCCTCTTCATCCTCCTCCCTTTCTTCCACATACTCTACAAAGGGTTCAGCTGCATCCCAATGCCCGGCCAAAGCCGCTTTCCAGCTCTCTGCTTTAGTTCCTGGTCCACTCTCCCCAAAAATGCGGCGTAGGGCTTCAAAGCTCCTCGAATGGTTAGAAATGACGAATGTCCGATTGGAGGCGTCCGTCGACACATCGAACGTTCTCGAGATACGATCGGAAGGTGGCGGCTTTTTGCCCTTTAGAGGCATGTACCATTTCTCAAACTCCTTCATTTGCTCTTCATTCAGCCTCGGGTCGTCCTCCATCTCAGCTCTCTTTCTCTTCTTCCCTCCTGACCTCCCCTCCATCTCTTCTAACAACCCCTTCGCGCTCATAAACCCAGTTATGGTTCCCTGTGGTACAGATCTCTTACTGCTCTTCTTCGCCCCGACTGCCCCCTTAGGAGCCTTCATGCTCTTCGCAGTGACCGTTACCATTGCCGGATCAAATTCACTGGCAACAATAACTTCCTCCTTGAGCTCGGGCTTGACTTTGTCCGGTATGAGACGCGCAACATCCCCATAGAGTTCAAAGAGTTTGCCTGACGTGATGGCATTTTGGACATGCTGATAGTTGTCCTGTGCTTTCGCCCAGTTACTTTCATCCCGTCCCTTCGTCATGAGCACCACAATTCGCCCGTCACGCGCACGACCGGTTCGTCCGATTCTTTGAAGCTACCCATCCATCAGTCAGTTTTGCTAGAGCAATAAGACAGATAGGAATGAGGAACGCACCATCCTCACAGGCGACTTCTGCGCTTCATAGATGATAATGAGGTCGACTTCCCCAATATCGAGGCCTTCCTCTCCAATGGACGTGGCGACAAGAGTATTGAATTCACCCCTCCTAAACCTCTTAATCACCTCCTTCTGATCCTTCTGCTTGATACCCTCCTTCCCAGACTTATCAGTTCCTTGTCCGACGAATCTCGCCGGTTTCACCAATGGCTTTTGCTTCTCGAGAAGGTCAACAATTTCATCGACACAATCCCGGAATTGGGCAAAGACGATGATCTTGGTCTCCTCTGTCGAATTTGCGAGATGATCCAATACCAGCGCGACAAGTTTCTCCATCTTTGGGTGACCCGCATAATTAGGATCCTTCACGTATTCCTCCATATCAGTAATAAGCTCTTTGAACTCCTTCTTCCCCGCCATTTCCTTCATCTGCTTCTGGTCACTATTCTTCCCCTCCAAAAAATGTCCCTTCAGAGTCGCTAACGACATCTTCACGCTCTCATCGCATAAATACCCCATCGCTCTCGCCATGGCTCCAAGGTTTTGGAGTGGTCGAATGGCTGCTTTCTTGGCTGGGTTAGCGCCACGACCGAAGCAGCCACTTTGCGCTTGTTGAACCGTGAACGGGGCGAGACGTTCAGGATCGCTTGAGCAATGGAGGATACCGCGACCAAGAAGTGTGTTGAGATCCGGTGACATGAGTGATGAGAGGCGGTTTTTCAAAGAGACGAGTGACGGTGACATGTCGAGGATCTCTTGATCGATTTGCTTCTTGTGGATGTAAGGACGGATGTCGAGCGATTCATCAGTGCGGATTAGTATCTTGCCGATCTGTGTGTGTAAACTTGCATGAGTCTACCACTTCGCAGAAAGGAGAGCAACGGGGACAAACATGTAAGTTATCGATGACCGCTTGAACAGCATCTCCGTTACTCCCCGGAGTCGCGCTCAAAGCCAGCACTCTGAACTTTCCGCCATTCCCATGCATCAACCTCCTCACTATTCCGGTGTAAGCATAGTTTCCTGTAGCTTTATGAGCCTCATCGACGACCAAACAGACAACGTTTCTGGGATCTAAAATTCCGTCCTTGAGATCATTCTCTATGGTCTGCGGTGTCGCGAAAAGAACTCTCTTGAAATTGCTAGAAGTTGGATCGTAACACGTCCTCCTGAGATGAGCGGCCGTCTTCCCCGTTAGCTCCCCACAGTGTTGAGGAGGAATACCAGCGATGGAGAGACAAGCTTCGATTTGTTGAGCAACGAGAGGACGGGTAGGCGCGGTGAAAATGACGATTGCGGTTGGAAACCAACGATAGTAGTTCAGCATGAGAGCAGCAGCTACGAATGTCTTTCCGAGACCAGTCGGGAGGGAGACAAGGGTGTTGTTGAGGATTGCGGCGGCCACGATTGTCTTTTGATAGTCGCGGACCTGGTATTTCGGGTGCGTGGGGTAGACCAGAGTCTTGATCGCTTCTTCATCTGGAGAGTGTTTGAGAGTCATGGACGGATCAAATGGAGGGAGCGTGATGTCCTTGTCTGGTGGTCCACGGTGTAAGGCTCCATCCTCATCCTCTGATGATCCAGCAGACCATTCCGGAGGGTCGGAGAAAGCCATAGCCTTCCCCTTCCCTTTCTGTCTCCCCGTCCATTTTCCCTTCCCCTTCTGCGTCCCACTCCCACCCATACTTCCTCCAAACGACTCACTCGCATTCTGAGAAGCAGCAACCTCAGCAGCCTGAGACGCACTCGGGTTCCATCTTTTGTTCACCACCACATTGACATTCTCCTTTTCTTTCCCACCATCATTCACCTGTGCCCGCGCCCGAGCTTGAGGGAGTAGAGTCTGTCGTGAGGTACTCGCGGTCGGCTGTAGAGCCTGTTTGGCTTTACGAATGGCCTCCCTCTCCAAGGCTTCCAGGTCTTCGTTTGCAAAATCAACGTCGTCTGAGAAATCATAGTCTGAAGATCCCATCTCAGCGCGGAGGTCGGTGGCGTCAACGTCAAGGTTTTGTGGTGGTTTCCTTGAGGACAACACATACCACGCGTACGACGTAAGAACAATGACTCGACCATGAACCTTCGAGAGCCCAGCAGAAGGAGGAAATGAGGTTTCTATAAAGTAAGTTCTGTTGGGCTGTTGGAGGCAACAAGGCGTTATACATCTGTGAGTCTTTCCAGTACTGTATCTTCAAGTCAAGTTGGGACATCATGATTTGCCAGTGCATAATGTCTAGAAGAATTACAATGTTCTGAACGTCAGTTGCGTCACGGTGTTGTTGTTGGGAGACGAGAATGTAGGAGGAAGTTCAGAAGGTAGATTCAAGCATTCTCATTAACTTCCGCCTTTCCATGTTGATCATCATTACAACTGGAGGCTCTGAGAAACTTCCAGCAGGCTCAAGATGCAACGTGATTCCTCGTTATGCATAGTGATACACTCGCCCCTCGTTCCCCGTACCTGCTCAAGGCGTATTGACAACGACGAGCAGAAGGCCGTGGAGAGTCGAGGCTGTGTCTCCCGGTGTTGAAAAGGTGCGAAATAATCACTCCTAGATCACTTCCAAGTCCAGCTCTGGATATTTGGCACTCCAACGGTGAAAGACGGAATTGCACACCGTACTTGATACCTACTTGGACTCGAGTTGACTACTTGAACTTATGACTGGAGGGCTGTGTGTGGCAGGCTGAAAGTGATCCACCGCGGCTGTCGTGCTGAATTCAGGCAATCTTGAACTGGATCACTTCCGTACGACGTCACCATTTCTGAACGGTTTTGCAGCGTACAACCGGCAAGCAAATCATACAACTGACTGCAACATATAATTGATCTACGTCTACATCTTCCAAATTATGCGTAAGTACTCGGGTTTATTTTCGCAAACTTGAATAGCAACTTTTACTGACCACTAACATCTCAGCACATATACACAATGCGAAAGTTTCAAGACAATTGACAATGTAACTACGTATTAGGGATGTCCGTTTAAGTGACCCATGAGCGCCTGCAGTTGAGGAGGGTCGTTTCCTGTATCCAAAAGGCAAGAGGACGGGAAGCGTTCCATGAGCAACTGAAACGTTACCTCCTCCATCTGATATGGTGAAGCCAAATCACAAGACGGCATGCTCGGCGGCTGCGTTTGCGTCATGAAGGTTGGCGAGGCAGGGGACTGAAGCGGTGACATGATTGGAGATGGCGCGGCGAGTGCCCCTGGAAGGTTAAGAAATTGTGATGAAGAGGGAGAAGTGTCGCTGCTGTGTACTGAAGAATTTGAAGGGCTTGGTGGAGCGAAGAGATATTGTGACCCGACTGGAACTAGTGGCATGCGATAAGACGGGATAGAAGCGTATGGGATAGGAGGGACAACAGCGGGGACGTGGGGGAACGAGGGAGTCAACAACTGGATCGGCATGACAGTGTTCCATCCAGCTAGGCAAACAAACATCAGATCCATGGTTGAGGTCATTTAGCTTCCACCCCGCGAACTGACCATCATCTTCGCTGGTTGGAGAAATTTTCTGAGGAACCTTGCAAACCTTGGTTGACTTTGGTGGAGGGAAGACGCAGTTGATTTCTGCCACACTGTGACCTCGTTGTGCCGAGTATCGAATGCAGGATAAGCAGACCTATACCACGAAGTTGACACAGGAAGGATATTGACGAGCACGAGCAGGATCGCTCACTGGTTTGCCAACGCACTTGATTTTCTGGCATGGCATGAGCAGTTGAGACTGGTTTCAACAAGTGCTTACTCTTTCTTTGCAGAAGTAACAGGCCATCCTAACCCACAACGACTTATGGAATTGATCCTCTGAGCAATAGTAAGGAGCGGATGTGATTCCGGAGCAATCCTTATATAACGACGAGCAGGCAGCTCGGACTACTTAACTTTTAGAAGAAGCACAGGTTACAATAAGGTCCCCTTATGCAAAGTTGATTGAGTTGCAGCCGCGACAATCTGATCGAAGTCGCGAGGAGGTTGCGCTTGCGCACCTTCGAGGTGGGGGAAAACACGTTGGTGGACAGAACAATCTACGGATGTAGCCCGCTTCTACTGTCTTTACTATAGCCACCACAACCAGTTCTGAGATGCCATGAAAGCGTCCACAGCGCCAAATCCCAGAATCCCAGGAGATAGCAACATTCACCTTGCTCAGCTCGAATATTGAGCACTAGTCTCAGCAGTAGTCGCAGCCCCCAAACCAACTTGACCTAATAACCGCCCGGATATGGAGACACGTCGCATCTCCAAGACCATGGTTAATCACGCAAATTGCGAGCACGCGTTTTATCAGCTTGGAGGAGGAAAGCCTGCCAGTAAATCCATGGACAGGACTGTGTCGGAAGTACGTCCTCGTACGCTGGCTTAGCGCCGGACAACCAAGAAGTTCGAGGATCCTCAGAAAGCGCAAATGCAAAGAGACTCAAGTGAGAGCGTCCGGAAGGACGAAAAGAATCATTAACGGACCGCAAGAACCATTTCTCACATCCTCCATACTCCGAAGAACTCATTTCGGCTCATGAGGTGATACGGTTGCTGAAATCGAAGTGATCTTCTCTGCATCCTGAACAAAGTCTAGCGAGCAAAGCCCCTGTGGATGCCCGACTGTCACTGATTCGAAAGACCAGCGTACTCCGAGGTGCAACCTTCCTGGCACCACTTGAACCGGCTCTGGCCGACCCGATCAGGGCTTGAAGCTTCTCCGTTGGGCTTCCAGTAATTTCAGCAATGAAGTCACTTGTGGATTTTCCGCGGTATGAATCTTACTCCCACATCAGGCATAGAACACCAAATATGCCCACATGAAGACAACTCGACTTGAGAGAATCTCTAACCGGCAATCTAACAAATCTGCATCTTTTCCTACAATTTATCCGGCGGAGAGGAAACAACGGCATTCCAGTCACGGCTCTTCATTGGGTATGAAGCGGCCCTAAAGCAGGCGAACGGCGACAGCTTCATCAATCTCAGAAAATACGCAAGGTAGACTCGGATGCAAGAGAACTGCAATCAATTCCTAGGTGTCCCTCTCGCTCAAACTCCCTTTACTGCTAGTTAATGTCTGGTCACCTTGGTAGTCCATGCAAAGTAATAAGAGAGCAAACTAGAGCAGTCATGTTGCAAGAACTGTCTTGTGGTCATCGAACTCGCAACACTCGCACTTTCATGTATAACCGCTTCCAAACTAAACAATAGAGCACGATACTCACAAAAGGCTCCCCACTATATGAGCTGACCCGCCACTGAGTTCGTGATCGTCAACCTTGATCATTCAAATTTCTGTACAGAACACTTCGACGTCCCAACCCCGCCGATTCGCTCAACAGAAGCTGGCCTTCAAATGTTACCCAGGAATTGGTCATGAGCAATTTGAGGCAGCGTCTCGTGGAGGAGATGGGGGACCAGGTCAATGTGAGATGTGAACTTTGTGAACAGCCAGCACGCATGTTAGTGTAGGGTGTGGAAGAGTCTCAGAAAGCTGTGACCCATTCTGACCAAAACACGGGAAGACACACCAATTTCAAACCGAAATTTCTCCCCCATTACTCGTTCTCCCCCTTAGCTGTATGGCAGCCTAGTAGTCTAGAGCCAGCACTTTCTACCGCTACCAACCACTTCTCCCACTTGTTCATTACCATGGTAGGTCGAGTTGAAGTCGGAAGTGTCAAAATTACCATTTAGGGTTAGGTCCGCGAACAGCAGTGAAACAACAAGGCTTCAGCAACCTACCCACCTTTGACCCATAATGTCTCCCTTTCCGCACTGGTACAACTCCACACCCCTGCGTCCGGTTCGCGCACTTCCTCCGTCAGAGGAGCTCCAGTCACTCCCCAAACGATCAACAAGGACGCCTTTCCAATGGCTTGCGATGACATGGCAGGGAAGTATGCTACGTTGGCCGTGAAGGCATTTGTAGAGAGGTTCCCACAAGCGCCGAAAGCATTGCCACAGCAACAATTGGATCCACCAGATATGTCAGGGCCTGAAAAAGAGCATTACGAAAAATTTGTACGCGCATTACTCTCTCTTGAGTCGAGGAACATTAACGTAATCAAATGCTGCTTAGGCAACATATATGGCTCCCTTCATCAACCCGCAGTGGAAGTTCCACGTTACGAGCGCGGACGTTGACAGGGATTTCGACGACGTGGAAGGGGTCCAAGGGGTCAAGCCGGATTTGATCCTCTATGAGGATGGTGGCGAGAAACGTACCGTCATGAAGAAGGCTGGAATGGTCAGCGAATTCAAAATCACTGATGTGCCTTTTCTCGATGTGGACGGGAAGGTGACAGAGAACAATTCGGATAAAGCCAAGCTAGCGCGTGGCCAACTCATTCTTTACAGCACCATTGTTCTCTCTGCCCAACAACGTACGCGGTTGTACTCCTTCTTCGTTCGAAAACATACAACTCGCATTATTTGTCACTCGCGAGCGGGAATGGAAGTGAGTCCATTGTTCAACTACTTGGAGACCAGCGTTACACGCACGCTTCCGCCGAGGTTCGAGGCTTCGACACGACGATGATCTCTAACTTTCAGCCCGAAGACGAGAAGCATGTCATAGAGGCGAGGGAGAAGCTGAAGGTGACAGAAGATAAGCCAATGTTCAAGGTCCTCGTGCAAGGGAAAACATTTTACGTTTCCGAACCCTTCATCTTTCGCCACAATCATCCTACTGGACGAGGAACGCGATGCTTCGAAGCATATTACCCTGCCGAAAAACGACTCGTCCTCCTCAAAGATTCGTGGCGCCATGTGGAATACGCTCCAGAAGGGGAAATCTACGAAAAGTTGCATGCGGCAAAGCTACCAAACATTCTTCCAGTTGTTGCGCACGGCGACGTAGAGGGGAAGTACCAAAGTGCCGAAGTACTGACTGAGGGCGGCCGAAGGAAATTCATACACTATCGAATCGTTTTGGGCAAGGTGGGACGCCACGCCCAATCGGCGAGTTTCGGTCTACCTATGAGCTCGTGAAAGGATGTGCGGATGCCTTCGAGGGTATGTGGCTTTGCCTTCTCCAAACTGAAACTGAGTCGTCGTCGCCGCTGGGTAGCCCACTTTTGCGCCTGGAGAAAACTGAAGATGTTGCACCGAGATGTCTCTTCAGGAAACATTATTCTTGGTCCCATCGACGAAGAGCCGCAGGGATATTTGATTGATTGGGAATTTGCGAAGGAGCAAAGCGTCGAAATGAAGTCCCGAGAACGAACGGTTCGTGTTTTGGTGATGAGATTCGAGCGATCAATAACTAGAGAGCAGGGGACTTATGAGTTCATGTCTGTCCGACTCTTGCAAGCACTTCTGTCCGACGAGAAGATCCAACACGAGCCCAGCGACGACATCGAATCGTTCATTTACGTTCTGGCATGGACAGCTATCCAGCATGCCGTTAGCGGAATGGACGTCGCCACCCGCAGGAGACGCCTGAACTACTTCATGAGACAGCCTGGCAAAGGCGCGCAGGAGACAATCGAACAACGAAGTGGAATCATAACGCGCGGAGCAGACGAGCTTCGCTTGAGCACGGTCCAACTTGCGACATTACTGCACACTCTCTTCAGTGACCTTGCTTATCGTTTAGTTCCCCGCAAAATGGTGGTGGGCCGCCTTTTAGATGGCACTGAGGACGAACCAAATGCTCTGGAGAAGGCTGACCTGAAAGCTGACGAGAGAATCGGTCGAATGGCCAGGCACGACTTAATGCGAAAGCAGCTGAGAGACGCCGTTGCGGATGAAGAATGGAGAAAATGTGTGCAGGATCCCGCCGCGCAACCTTTGAAACACAAGAGGAAGCTTGAAGGTGGCGCAATGAGTTCAGGGGCGAAGAGGCAGAGAAATTTGCGATCTCAGTCAGGCACCACTTAATAACGTTCAGTATTTCTAATGATGGGGTATTTCACCCTCGCCGTATCATAATCATGTCCAGTTTGCAGCTTTCAGCCTCACATCCCCAGACTTTGTTGGTCATAATCCACCTGAGCTTATGAGGATTTTGGAAGCGTTCAATGAAAATAGGATTCAATGTACTACAATTCAACATTGTCATCCTGCATGTAGTCATGACGCAGAGGCGATAAAAGAGGAACTAACGATCAAGGAATAATCATAAGTGGTAACAGAATCCAACTAGCTGGTCGTCGATTCTGGACCTTCATATCACGTGCCAAGAACACCATATCGTCGTCCAATTCCAATTCATTGGTTGTGTTGACCCCAGGTAGGAGGAGCCCAGTAACCTGGAAAAAATGCTCATGTTACTCAAAGCTCGATGACTTCTACGTTCAAGACAGCACCAAGTGTTTTCCTTCCAGCTCTTCAAAACGATCTCAGCTTTGACATCTCGAGGACGTTGAAGCAGTTGAATACCAGTATCCAATGCGGATTAGAGGACTTCGAGCGAAAATACACCTTAGACTGGCTCACCCTACTGATTTCCCGTTTGCTAGAAGACCATGAAATGGCGGAGGAAACGAGAGAAAGCCTTGTTGCTAAAAGCTCCTCTCTTGTGAGTTACCTCTCAGGCCCATCGGGTACGCCACCTATTTACTCATCGACACTGTTGCTGACCATTTGGAAAGCTCGTGGGGCACAGCGTAGTCAATTTACTTACACGTCTCCCAACGGCGAGGAAGTGAACATAGACATACGCTCTGGGACCCTTGTAGGCGGATCATTAGGTAAAACTACCTTCTTGTCTGCTCGACGGAGAAAGAAAATCTGAACATTGATGCCTCAGGACCAGCACTGAAAATTTTCGTCGTTTTATATCACGTGCCCACTCAAGAACGCTTTTCCAAGTTCGATCCATATCGTCGTCTAATTTATTGGTTTTGACCCCAGGTAGGAGCCCAGTAACCTGGAAAAAATCGAAGCTCGATGACTTCTACGTTCAACACCGCACCAAGTGTTTTCCTTCCAGCTCTTCAAAACGAGCTCAGCTTTGACATCTCGAGGACGTTGCAGCAGTTGAATACCAGTATCCAATGCAGATTAGATGACTTCGAGCGAAAATACACCTTAGACTGGCTCACCCTACTGATTTCCCGTTTGCTAGAAGACCATGAAATGGCTGAGGAAATGAGAGAAAGCCTCGTTGCTGAAAGTTCCTCTCTTGTGAGTTACCTCTCAGGCCCATCGGGTACGACACCTATTTACTCATCGACACCCGTTGCTGACCATTTGGAAAGCTCGTGGGGCACAGTGCAGGCAATTTACTTACACGTTTCCCAACGGCGAGGCAGTGAGTATAGACATACGCTCAGGCACCTTAGTAGGCGGATCATTAGGTAAGACTGACTTCTTGTGTGCTCGAAGGAAAAAAGAAAATTTGAACATTGATGCCTCAGGGACCATCACGTGGAGTTCAGCACCGTTACTCGCCCACATGCTCGTCTCGAATCCTCAAAAATTCTTTTCCTCTCCGTCGAATAAGTCTCTTCGAGTTTTAGAATTAGGTAGCGGAACTGGATTGGTTGGTCTTACCGCTGCCAAAATTCTACGCCAGTGGTTGCAACGACAGCGAAACGCACAAGCTGCTATCAACCCCGAAGACCTTGTGGTTCTTTCAGATTTCGATCCAAACGTCCTAGAAAATTTACAACATAATCTTGAGGTCAACTTCCCTGATACCAGAGATGGCGTGACCGTTAGAATCATGGACCTCAGCTGGAATCTCTTTCTTCCTGACAGCTTCATCCGAGCCCCATCTCTTACACCTTTTTCCATTTTACTAGCAGCGGACATCATGTACGATCCGGATCAAGTTCCGGCTGTTTATCACACCGTTCTTCGACTACTTTCTAAGCCTGATGGGATCTTTCATCTCGTCATCCCACTAAGGGAGACGCACAGATGGGAAATCGCCAACATCGAGGAGTCATTTGACAAAGGAACGGACGGACTGAAGATCTTGAGAAAAGAGGAGCTTTGGGGTGATGACGAGTTTGGGGATGGAGAGGAAAAGCGTCACAGATATTTTCAGATTGGTTGGGCATGATGATACACGTTTAACACCTCATTATTCAATATCATTCTGTCGGCAAGATCGTCGCAGGCCCTCTCTTCTCTACGCCCTTTGATAATTTGCTGCTTCAGCACAAGAACAAGAAAATTATAATGAAAGGCACACGTTTTCATTCCAGATGACGAAAGCTTCCAGTTCCGTCGTCCCAAACTTGATACCGACTTCAAACTGTACGTTGTAGTACGACTTTTGTCCGATACCTTGTTTCAACAAAAGGTACGCTCTCAGGGCTGATAAATCTGCATGGATGGTAGCTATCTGCCTGAACTCGCTCGACAGGTGTCCTAAGCTCTCAATTCAGACTACATCTTAACGATGATCAAATACTTGCCATTCAAGTCCTGCATCCATTCGGGTGAACTGAGAGCGTCACAGCAGTACAAGTTCGTAGTGAAATCATCTAGATCTGAAAGGGTTCCTATTGGTCGCTTATATTTGCTCTTGACTACCTCGTCAACACCGAACAATCGATTCTGAACTCCGCCATTTATCACGACGTGTATGGTTACGTTTAATGAGTCACCTTAGAAGCAATGCAACTCCAATATCCCACGATAATTTGCTCTCCAGTGCAAGGATGAGGAAACTGGGAGCACGTGTATTCGACATGATCATGTCAGGAACTGGGCACGCACGCTGAGGTGTTTCCTAGTTCTGTGTGAAATTAGAGTCTCGTCGTACACCTGGTGCACCAGAGTACCGAAGTTGGAGGTGGATGTTCGATGAGATACGAGATATTTGGACGAAAAAAGGGATAGTCCTTCGACAACTGCCTTTTTTCTGCAATCGTCTCAATAAATGGTATCACTGAATTTTTGGCTTACGCTGGTTCGTCGGCTGCTATAACCTGGATTCCTATGCCCTCGAAGACGTCCTTGATCTTTCGGCGAAGGTACACCGATTCACCAAAGCCTGGTCGTGTTTCAGTTAAGGATGCTAGTGATAAGAATAAAATGAATACCTCCTACTAGCAGAATACACTAGTTCTCATGATCAGCTACATTTCATTTGATGAAGAAGCGTACCTTCGAACTGGCGTTTGATCTATGAACCTGCGAGTGCAGGCTGCTGATGATAATGTCTATGCATCCTCTGAACGCTTCCTGCAATAATTCTCTTACGAAGCAAATGCATAAACTGATGAACAGAGTGCAAATCTGAAAAGCGCACTGGTCGACCGTCAACCTGCCTCGTCGGATTCCAAAATCCAAATCATTATCTCGATGACTTCCGAAAGAAATAAGTTCCGACTGGTTTTGATCATGCCCGCAGAATAAAGGCTTGGTGTGTTGCTCGAAGTATGCCATCATGGAGGCAATGTCTGCATCCGAGCTGAACTTGGAACCAGCAACCTTGGTCCTCAAAAGTTCTTCCATTGCCTTGTTGACAAAGATACTGCCAGCAAGTGTACAACTAGATGCCGTGGACTCCTCAACACGCAGGCGCGGTGAAACCTCCTTGACACAGTAGGTTGTAATATCGACCGTGGAACCACCAGCATCACCTACTGAACTTTGCGTTGTTACTTATGACATGGACATTGAACTCACAGACAGTAAAAGATAGACCAGGCTGTGATACATTTGGTCAATGGAACTAAAAAAGGGAGGGAAATTACCTTCAACCAATCTTGGGACTCTGTGTGTTTCAGAACGAAGTGCAAGCTGGCTTCCGCTTCTGTGCAGAAGGACACTCGCTTGTGTGAATCTGTTGAAGTGATCGACAGACGGCATGCATTCAGAGCAGCTTCCCTCAGAAAGGCTTGTTCCTTGATTCCCCAACCATTCGGATGCGCAATGATGAGCTTCGCTGATGTGGAGAGTTTGTCCCAGACTACAGCACCGTCATGTGTTGTTTCCACAAAGTAAGACATCGTGCTGTCAATAAGGTACGAAATAAAGTCAGAGTAGATTGCACCAAGTTGAACATTTGGTAATGGTGGGACTTCGAAGCTCGTGGCAGTCGACACCACGGAAGTGCTTAATTTCCCTCCCAGGTGCGTCAGAAACTTGAAGACGGTTTTGAGAGGTGACCCTGGAGTCACGAGCCGCTTCTGAGGGTGGAGATGGAGCTTGAAAAGCTGAACGTAGTTCCAATCGTGTTCTGTAGGAACTTTAGCAACAGTAAATGACTCCCCATGTCAAACCGACCTTCGGCTTTCTCTTTTATATGCTCTGTTTGAGCTTCCGCGCCAATAGCTCTCACAGCACCGTTCTTATCGTACCAAGCAACTGAAGGGAATTTTGAAGCCTTTGTGCCCTTGAACTTCTGTACAACTTGATTGCGAGGCGCTTGTTTCGGAATGAGGTGTGCGAAAGAAGCACCGCAGTAGGTTGTGCCAATATCGAGACAGATGAATAACTTCTCCTCGCCATCGTAAATCAATTCATTCGCCATGGTGATGCGAAAAAGGATATCCAGGGCGTCGAGGCAGCTTAACCGTCAACGCGAAGGAGCAGTCTGATCGTGTGCGCGACTAAGTTCGAGCAACGCGGGCTACGCAAACGATATTGTAAGCACCGCAGTCGACGTGACCATCGCATCTGGCCTCACAAATCACACCAAGTCCGTATGTATCAGCTCCATTCCACCCGTGTGATTTATGTTGAAGGATCTCGCTAAAAGCTTTGTGAATGTTCTATGGGGTCTACGAGATTCTAAAAGGTTGAGCTCTAGCGAAGTGTAAGTAGTCTAGCCTCTGCACAATAGTACTTTTGATAGAAAGGCACAGTTCGGCGGAAGAATCAGCTACTATGTTACGAGTGTGAGCAATTTATGGTTTGTAGGACAGCGCTTTGATGAAAAGCCAAAGGTCTGGCGCAGATTCAGGGGTCATGTCCAACATCACAGTCGAGGCTGCTACGAAGCCTCCCGCTTCGGCTGTGTCGATGCGTGACGAGGAGATCATAGTAAATCAGGGCAGCGGCGAAATGCGGTCCTCTAAAGTCGACCAGAGCCTCGAAGTCAGCGAGGCAACAGTGGGGATAATTTGTTCGGGGCTCACTCGACTTGACGACTCTTCGGTGAATGATGGCAGCGACAACATCGCATCTTCTGTCAAATCCATGATTTCCCACTTTGGAGTAGTGAGCGAAGAAAACGAAGTGCTCAGAGTGAGAAATACAGAACTCGAGACGCACATACAGGCGCTTCGACGGGAGGTCCAATACTTCCAAACGCAGGCCGAGAAACTGCAACTTCAGCTCCAAACCTCACAACAGCAATACGATGTTTTGCAGAGAGACTTCTCTGCCACACGTAGTTTCGGGACTTTGGCCGAAACAGCTGATGTGAACTCTTTGGCTACTCTCGTGGGTCGCCTAAATCGAAGCATAGAAGACATTGCAGCTCGTATAGCAGACGAAATTCCTTCCGCAATACAAGATACACCATTATCTCTTATTTCTGACCAGCTGGTTCAAGTCCTGAAAACAGATCAACAACAGATGAGGCTTTTGTCCGCCTTTCAGGAGAAGAATGCATCTTGTGGAGAATTTTTCGAATTTAGTCTGAGAATCATCCTCCTCAACTCGATTTCCGAATTCATTTTCCAGCCTTTCAGAGCAGGGATAATCCCGGAGCGCTTGGTGGAGCTCGAAGCCATTCACTCTCAAATACGAAAATCAGGTTTGTTCTACTTAACATTTCCAGTGAAAGCTCAACGTAATGGAGCTGTAGTCCCGCAAGCTTACGCTTCTAGATGGAGATCCCTGACTTACAGTCATCTGCGAAGCGACCTGACAGAAAGGGACCTCATACAAAGTCTTGCTACTACTTTTACCGACACCATGGGTCAATTGTTCCAATCTTGTTTCATGTCTGGCATGGACACCAACGATAATCTCGTCTCGTGCACCGTCGCGGTCAAGAAGAGCAGAGGAAAAGTGGAAAGCCTGATTCTAAAGGCGCTGACCATCCAACATCAAATTCAAACTGCCTATCTCAGCGACGATCTTCACGTGTACTACGATCCCACTCCAACCAAGTTCGATGGGAAGCGTATGACTTCCACTGAACGATCCCGTAGCAAACACAATCGGCGACCGGGCGTTGTAGCTGTTCTTGGATTTGGTCTAGTCTCATCCAGTGCGATAGAGGTCAACAAGAAGATTGAAAGGACTCCGGAGGAGGTTCATCTGAAATTTCCAGTTCTGTTGTACGAAGCGGCCAACTAACTTTTTCTCATGGTCACGAGGGTTAAGCAATAACGCTGGAGTAGCCCCAGCACTTGTATAAGTCTCCCAATTTGTAACTCGTGCGTACCCAATCAGGATGTAAAGAATAGTAAATTACGACGCAACCGCTAATCAGCTTTCCGTCTTCCCGGGTAGAATTTCTGTCCCATGGAGGCAGGTTCAGGTAATTGTCACTGCCTAGGGAACAGGCCTTTGGACACTAAACGTTGAATTGTGCTTTAAAGCTCAGCAAGATCTCGACGCCCCCTGATGACGCGAAATCCTGCTGCCCAGACTTGACATGTAGGAAGCGACGAGAAGAGATGCGGTCTTTGGAAAATAGCAGACGTTGAGATTATGGAGACATAGGTTCCGAAATTCCAAAATCACTACAGGAATGATGGATCAAAGTTCATGATGGCCATACCCCCCAACCCAATGACCCGAGGTAGCGCGGGATTCTGTGGCTTGGCTTCTCTTTGGCTTCTATTGATAGTGAAAGAGCAAATCCACACAAACAATTGGGTGCATTGGGTAGGGACACCCTGGAAGATAGGAGGCTGCGAGCGTGCGCGTTGAAGAATGAAGTAAACTGAAGTTGGGATGTCACAGTGGAAAGAGATAGCGTGGATGCATGGAGCCCAGCCCACAATTCAACAGGACGACATACCAAAAACCCCCTTGTCCTTCCCCTCCAGCAGCTAGCTCTAGACTCACCCAATGTTGCTGTGAACCGCTTGAGTGGAATCATGCCCATGTCTCAGTCGCAGGCAGAGTACTCTAGACCTGACTGACGTGGTTGATACAGTAATACCATCTTCATCTTCGCAGACGGACTATGACGTCGAGTTCGTTCTTGTCGTTCGCACAACGCAAAACAAACACCGCGTACGAATCGTGACCAACGCAATCAACGCTGCTTGGCTTCGATAATGCTTCCTTGATGGCTTTGGTCAAGGGGATGACAACAGTATTAGCCGGCGGCAAGACACTCTTTCTCCGAAGGGGGACAAGGGGGACAATTGAGTCGTTTAGCGCAAAATTTTTTGCAACTTCGAAAAATTTTAGGTTCCCACCACATCCCATAACCCTAAACTACAAGCTTGTGAAAGGTCCCCGCACACGACTGAGCTCAGCACGCGCTGCGAAATGATGTCAGCTTTGTGTCGAAAGAGTTTCTGATACTCACAACTAAGCTAGTTGTGCTGCCCAGATTGTCCTTCGGCCCACTTTCTCGCCCAACTAGTCACCAGATCATCTCCAATCCTGATTTCCAGCGAAAGCTCGTCCAAGGTCGGTCCTTTGATGAGGGCAAGCTTCCACTTCCTATCCTTTTCATGAGAACGAGAAGAAGAAGTCTGAATTGGTAAACGAGGACGAGATTGTGCTCCTACCTGAACTTTGGAAGGAACTGCAAGATGACGTGGCTATGGAGGAAGAGCGGAAGGAATCGATAAAGCCGCCATGGCTAAGGCAGGAGGGAAGCCTGCAGATGGAAGAAAGTGCAGCTTTTGCTATCTATCCTGGTAAATTGCGGATAGTCGGTTTGACTTTCCCAAGGAAGGGCAACAGTAGTGTGTCAAGGAAGAGGAACCGAAACCGCTGATAAAGGAAGAAGACGAGCCGCTCATTGTCAAAGAGTAGAATGCGGATTATATTTTCGAGGAAGAGCAAAAGCCGATTGTGGTCGAGGACGGAGATATGCTCAAGGAAGAGGACTCACTGCTGTTTACTTACAGCAAAAGCCATCTTTGAAAGAGGAGCGGGACTGGATGGGTCGGTCTTACCAGGTCTTACCGCTGCCAAAATTCTGCGCCAGTGGTTGCAACGACAGCGAAACGCACCAGCTGCCATCAACTCCGAAGGCCTTATGGTTCTTTCACATTTCGATCCAAACGTCCTAGAAATTTACAACATAAGCTTGAGGTCAACTTCCATGATATGGGAGATATTGTTCTCGTTAGAATCATGGACCTAAGCTGGAATCTCTTTCTTCCCGACAGCTTCATCGGAACCCCATCCCTTACCCCTTTTTCAGTTTTACTAGCAGCGGACATCATGTACGATCTGGATCAAGTTCCCGCCGTTTATCACACCGTTCTTCGACTACTTTCTAAGCCTGATGGGATCTTTCATCTCGTCATCCCACTGAGGGAGACGCACACTGGGGAAATCGCCAGCATCGAGGAGTCATTTGGCAAAGGAAGGGACGGGCTGAAGATTCTGAGAAAAGAGGAGCTTTGGGGCGATGACGAGTTTGGAGATGGAGAGGAAAAGCGTCACAGATATTTCCAGATTGGTTGGGCATGATGGTATATACATGTGTGCTTATGATCAGTCACTGTCGAATCAATTCAGGCTTCCCACTTCATGTTATCGGCAAAATCGTAGCAGGCCCTCTCTTTTCTACACCCTTCGATAATCTACTGTCTCAACAAGGAAGAAGTTGAATGAAAAACACGCACATTTTCTTGCCAGATGAGGAACGCTTCCAGCTCTGACGAGCCAAATTTGATGCCTATCTCAAAATTTACTTCGTAATACCACTTTTGTTCCGTGCCCTGCTTCAATGTAAGATACGATCTCAAGGCTGACAGATCTGCATGGATAGTTGCGACTGGTCTGAACTCGCCAGAAATGTGTCCTGAACTCCCTTTTCAGAATACAAAGGGCAGTATTGTTGATGCTTGCCATTCAAATCATGCGCCCATTCGGGTGAACTTGGAGCATCGCAACAGTACAAAGTCGAGCTGAATCCATCTAGGCGGTTTGAGTCCCTTCCTACGCATTGTTGATACCGATTTTTCACCACCTCGTCAATAGCGAATAATCGATTCTAAACCCATCGCTTATCGGGAAATGTTCAAGTTTGAATGAGATAACTCCCCTTGGACGCAATGAGGCTCCAATATCCATTGATAACTTGCACTCCTTTGTAGGGATGAGAATACTGGGAACACATGTTAACCAATATGCCAAAGTCTGAAAACTGTGCAGCTACACTAAGGTGTTCCCGAGTTCTGTGTGAAAGCTTGGTCTCGTCGTATGGCTGGTAAATAGTAATACCGAAGTTGGAGCTGGATGTTCGATGAGATACGAGATATTTGGACGAAAAAAGAGATAGGCCCTCGGCAACTGCCTTCTTCCTATGATATTCTTGTTAGTTTCAGTAAGACGGTCCTGACGAGTGGTGCGGCATACGCGGGTTCGTCCACTGCGATAACTTGTATTCCTGTTCTCTCAAAAGACTCCCTGATCTTTCGACGGAGATATACCGATTCACCAAAGCCTGGGAGCCGTGTCAAATTGGCACAAAGTAACGATCGAAGTGCACCTCCTACCAAAAGAATACACTGACGCCCATGATTAAACCTCTATGTAAAACGCCCGGGCGAAAGGCTTACCTTTGAATGGCCATTTGATCTATGCACTTGTGACTGGAGGCTGCGGATGATTATGTCTATGCATCCTTTGAACGCTTCCTGCAGCAATTCCCTTATGAAACAAATCGGATGCATGAGCTGATGAGCGGATGTCAACGACGAGAAACACACCCGTCGACAGTTAACCTGCCCCGTCGAATGCCAAAATCCTGATCATTATCTCGTTGCCCCCCAAAAGAAATGAATTCCACCTGATCGCGTTCGTGCCCGCAAAATAGGGGTTTAGTGTGTTGCTCGAAGTATGCCATCATCAAGGCAATGTCTTCGTCTGAACTGAACCTAGAACCGACAAGCTTCGCCCTCAAAAGTTCTTCCATAGCCTTGTTGACGAAGATACTACCAGTGAGCGTACAATCAGGCGCCGTAGACTCCTCGAGACGTAGGCGTGGCGCTACCTCCTTGACTGAGTAGGTTGCAATATCTACTGTGGAACCACCGGCATCGCCTGGAAGATTCGCTGAGCCGTTTCCATGACGCGAACAGCGAACTCACAGACTGTAAATGATATCCCAGGCTGTGACAACTTCAGTCAGTAGGACTCAAAAATGGAATGCAGGTAGTACCTTTAGCCAAGCTTGAGACTCTGTGTGCTTCAGAACAAAGTGCAAGCTGGCTTCTGCTTCAGTGCAGAATGAAACTCGCTTGTGTGAATCTGCGAATGTGATGGAAAGAGTGTGTGCCTTCAACACAGCGTCTCTCAGGAAGGCTTGTTCCCTGATTCCCCAACCATTCGGATGCGCGATGACGAGATCTGCAGACGGAGAAAGTGTTTCCCAAACTGAATGGCCGTTGTGTGTTGTTTCCAAAAAGTAGGATTTTGTGCTATCGATGAGGTAGCATACAAAGTCAGAGTAAATGGCGCTTAGTTTAACATTTGGTAAAGGTGGGATTTCAAAACTAGCTGGAGTTGGGACCATATAATTACTCGATCTCCCCCCGGTATGCTTCCGAAGGTTGAACACGGTTTTGAGGGGTGAACCTGGAGTCAAAAGCTGCTTCTGAGGATGGAGATGCAGTTTGAATAGCTGAACATAGTTCCAATTCTGCTCTACATGACCTTTAGCAACTGCAGAGTGCCTCAGCTACAGCAACAAACCTTCAGCTTTCGCGGTGACATGTTCCGCTTGAGCTTCTGCGCCAACAGCTCGCAAAGTGCCGTTTTTATCGTACCATGCGACGGAAGGGAACTTTGAAGCCGTCGTCCCCTTAAATTTTTGTACGACTTGATTGCGAGGGGCTTGCTTCGGCAGAAGGTGTGCAAAAGAAGCACCGCAATAGGTGGTGCCAATATCGAGACAGATGATAAGCTTTTCCTCGCCGTTATAAATCAAATCAGACACCATCGTAGCAAGAAAATCGGGACTCTTACCGGGACGCGAGCCTTTTAAGCTTGACGGATCTGAGCGCGACCAACCCGAACAACGCAAATCACATCCCGAACGACCAACTCGACACGACGCGAGCACCGCAGTCGACGCGAGCGGTATCCAATAAAGCTGGCATAAAAAATCGTAAGAAAAGTGTAGGCATCCCTTATTTTCACCTGTGTGACTTCATGTTGAAAGGGCTCCCAAAAAGTTTTGCTGATGCTGTAGGGCGTCCTCCGCGGTGTACCAGAGTGTAAGTAGCATGAACGCTTGGATGCCAGTTTTTGATAGAAAGACAAAGGTCAACAACAGAATCAGTTGCTATGTTAGGCGTGTAAGCAGCTCAGAGTCTGTGTGATATCATTTTGATGGAAAGTCAAAGTCGAAGAAGAGAATCAGCAATGGCAAACACCAATGATAGCGCCAATGAAAAGCCTTGCCGTAGCGCTTTGTTGGCGTGCGACGAGGACGGCAACGCAGATCAACAACACGGCAACGAAATGAAGACAAATAAAGAAGCTCAAGTGGTTCAGAACACGGAAGCTGCCGTCAGGAGAATTTGCTCTGAACTCGCACACCTTGATGACTCGGAATCTGTCAAGTCGGTGGAAGATGACGGTGACGGTGACAGCACCATCACCTTGTCTGTTAAATCTATGTTTTTTCACTTTGGACGAGTCGGGAACGAAAACGAAGCACTCAGGAAAAGAAACAAAGATCTCGAAGTCCAACTACACGCGATAAAGTGTCAGCAACAAGAGTTTCGGATGCTGGTCGACGACCTTCAGCTTCACCTTCAGAGCTCAAGACAGCGATATGAAGATCTACAGAGGGATTTCTCTGCCATACGCAGTTTTGGTACTTTTGCCGAAACGGCGGATGCAAGTACTCTGGCTAGTTGTGTGGAGTGCTTAAATCGAACAATGGAGGACATTGTAGGTCGTTTGGTAGACGACATTCCTTCCACGATACAAAATACTCCGTTACCGACCATGTGGGAGAGGTTGACTCGAGTCCTGGCGGCTGACGAACGCCAGATGAGACTTTTATCTGTCTTTCAGGAGCGAAATGCACCGTGCGAAGTTCTTTTCGAACTTGGTCTCAGAATTATCCTGGTCACGGCAATTTGGGCAAATATTTTTCGACCCTTTAAAGCAGGAATTAGCCTGGATCGCCTGGTGGAGCTCGAGATCATCCACACTGAAATACGGAAGGCAGGTCTGCGATCCATTTCATTTCCAAATCAAATTCAATCTAATGATGTTATAGTCTTGCAACCGTACTCTTCAAGATGGAGATCCTTAACTTACAATCATCTGCGAAGCGAGCAGACTGAAAGAGACCTGGTGCAATGCCTTGCCAACGCTTGTCACGATGCTGTGGTTCAATTTTTCCATTCCTGTTTCCTCTCGGGCATGCACGACTTTCATGGGAGGGAAACCGCAAACAGTATTCTCGCTTCATATAACCTCGCGGTCATGAAAAGCAAAGGAAGAATGGAGAGTCTAATCCGAAGTGCGTTGAACATCAAACATCAGATCCAAACGGCCTATTTCAGCGAAGACTTTGAGGTGTGCTATGATCCCGCTCCAACCGAGTTCGATGGGAGGCGTATGACTTCCACCAGGAGATCCCGTAGCAAACACCATCCACAACACGATCCACAAGCAAAGGTTGTAGCCGTTCTTGGCTTTGGCCTAGTTTCCTCCCATGCCGTGGAGGTCAACCAGAAGATTGAAAGAAGTCCAGCACATGTTCATCTGAAATATCCAGTTCTCCTCTATGAAGGCACTGACTGATTTTCTTTCATCAGTTCAAATGATTTGATGTTAGCCTAGCAATGACACTTAGTATGTTCAGCTGTTGTAATAACAACCTTTGACTTTGTGAAGTACTTGTGTCAACCCAATTTCGGAGTCGTACTGATACCCCCAAATAGGAGAAAATACTTTGGTGGAGAGGATGCATGTGGCGCAGGCTTCAGCACCTTTAGCGTTGTAATGTGACTGCTGGACTCTCCCTAGTCATATGCAAGAGCCCAACTTCTCATTTTTACGTGTGCATGCATTGCAAGAAAATGCGAAGCGTCTCATCTTCATATACCAGTCACGCCTAAAGAAGTGAGCGCATAGAAAGAAGTACACCAGTAAGACTCTCTCCCTGGAAAGACATGTCTCTTTCATCTCTCGCTTCGCTGACATACGTGATCGATGCGAGGGCCGAACCACAACATGCAGTTTCAGTTTAGCCACTTCATTTAACTCTCTATGCAAACAAGAAGTTGTTTGAAGAAGTATGGCCGCATGTGCCGAACGTTGTAAACCAAACTGACACATGGTGGTTGTCGCCAACCATCACATGGACAGAGAACATCAGATACGCTGATTCGTAAAAATGATGGGACAAGTTTTCCCCCCAACTGAGCTTCATTCAGCACACGCCTTTTCTGCACTTAAAACGATCCAGTCTTCCCATCGCTGGTTTGTTGACAGTTGTGAGACTGGCGAGCGTACCTGTTCCACATGACTCTGGACATTCCGCCTTCCTCGTTCTCTGAATTGCATGCAACGTCTAGATTCCTAACATCGATACTTGAAGCGCCGAATGTTCTGCCAGAACGTGGAGGTCAAAATATGTCGAATTGAAGATGCTGTCATGTTGGGATCGTTTGTGACGCGAGAGGAGATACAAAAATCGCGCGACAATGATGATGGAGAGGTGCCCCCAAGAAATCGAAGACCAGGTGGCATCTAAGGTGATGCCTTTGGTGTGGGAGAGGTCACGAGCAGAAAGTAGGTCCAGTCCTAATCGACAAACTACTGTAATGTTAGAGATCATGGTCTGTGGAGAGGAGGATGGTGTTTGGACATCGCGTCATCTTTGGTGCTGAAAACAACGCCACGTACAAACCGTGACCGACGCAATCAACGCCAGGTCAACAATGCTTCCTTGATGGCTTTGGTCCTTATCGAGTACTAATCCATCCGGTTGTATTACCAAGCTCTTCACGCCATCTCCAGAGCGTCGCGAAATGGATTTTGAAACTCTGGTGAGAGAGGGTGAACGCTTAGAAGCTCTGGGAGGATGTGATGACTTTATGCTGGACTTTATGAAGCCAGAAAGTGGTGAGACTCCGAACACTTTTGTATGGGACGAGGAGAACGAGGAGAAGAAGTCTGAATTGGTGAAAGCGGACGATATTGTGCTCCTACCTGAACTTCCGAGGGAGCTGCAAGATGATGTGGCTATGGAGGAGGAGGAAGAGCAGAGGGAAGCGATAAAGCCGTGGCTGAAGCAAGAAGAAGGCATGCAGGTGGGAGAAAGTGCATCTTTTGCTATCTATTCTCGTAAATCTCCGGATAGAAGCTCTGGTGAGAGAGGGTGAACGCTTAGAAGCTCTGGGAGGATGTGATGACTTTATGCTGGACTTTATGAAGCCAGAAAGTGGTGAGACTCTGAACACTTTTGTATGGGACGAGGAGAACGAGGAGGAGAAGTCTGAATTGGTGAAAGCGGACGAGATTGTGCTCCTACCTGACCTTCCGAGGGAGCTGCAAGATGATGTGGCTATGGAGGAGGAGGAAGAGCAGAAGGAAGCGATAAAGCCATGGCTGAAGCAAGAAGAAGGCATGCAGATGGGAGAAAGTGCATTTGCTATCTATCCTCGCAAATCTGCGGATGGTCAGTTTGACTCTCCACAGGAAATGCACCAATTGTCTGTCCAGGAAGAGGACTCGAAACCGCTGGTAAAGAAAGAAGAGGAGCTGTACCTAGTCAAGGAGGAAGAGCCGGATTATATTTTCGAGGATGAGCAAAAGCCGATTGTGGCCAAGGAAGAAGAAACTTTCAACGAAGAGGACTCGCCACTGTTTACGTACGAGCAGAAGCCATCTTTGAAAGAGGAGGTGAAGCGATTATCTCTTTCGAATACGCCCGTTTTGGCCTCAGTCAACAGTACAACTTTCCCACCAGCGGAATGCAGCTCTGCACCTCGTCTGCACCGCACGCCGCCTGTACCCTCAACTTCAGGAGAGCCAGTTCTTTGCTCTTCTCCTAAAACTAAAGACGAGGATCAGTTTGTCTTTCACACGGTTTGCCTAACTACTTCTTCCACGTGAGAAATTGCTCAATTGAAGAAGGTGAAACCGGAACCCGTCGAATTGCTAGACGAACTACAACCTTCAGGTTCGGTGCATCCTTCACTTCCCAGTCACGAGCAAGGCAACGGCTGGGAGAAAGAGCATATCACGGTGGATAGCTCCCTTCACTCGAGAGAACACTTAAAACATGAGCCTTTAGATTGTATGTTCGCTTGTTTGTCTCACACTTCCACCTCAGCAACCTCTCTCCAGACCTGCCCTTCTCTAACATACTTACACCTGATCCTATGAACTCGCCGACTTCTCCTTCTACTTTGACCTCAGACTGGCCAGAGCGTGTATGGCCTCAACCCTAACTCAAGCATAATCGCTTATATCTTATTTAGAATCCTCCTTATCACTCTGGCTTAGGTGGTAAAGGTACTGGCCGGTCGACATTAAGCCGGAGAGGTGCGAGCCCGCCGTCGCATAGAGATCAGCAAGTGAGTTCATCCGCATGTTGAGTCTGCTTGAAACCTGATGCCACAACAGCATACTCCGGATACGTATGAGATGAATACCAAAGAAACTTTATACCAGCGGCCGTTGTCCCCGCCTAGAGCTTATCACGATAGAAGTAGAACAAGGGACAGCCAAGACTCACAACGACCGGTTTGTCGCGTTCTGCATTTTGTTCTGTTATAAACAATCTCCAGAGGCAGAGGAAAAGCGATTACATGGGAAATGACAGTAACTCTGAGCGACGGCGGTACATACCGGTTTGCCATTCTCCGTTTCTTGACTTCGCAATTAGTGAACTTGTACTTAGGAGTACCGCGGCCATCACAATCGCGAACGAAGTCCACCACGGCGCGGATACGAAAGTTGGGAGCGGCGGAACACCCATAGGACGTTGAATCACGGAGCAGATGAGCGAAACACTTCTCTTGAAACTCGCTCAGGCAGGTGGAATCGGTGCGCTGCTAGTCAGAGAGTTAAACGATTACTAACTAGATGCGTAGGGAGATCATGTGTGCGAGATGTCATCGGTGGAAACAGAGATCCGAGTTCTCAACAAACCAGTTAGATAAGTTGAGACACAAAATCGAGCCTTCATTATCCTGCCGCAAGTGTACAGAGGAGGAGAGAAAGCATAACGAAGTCAGACAATGGTATTCATTCTTCTTTAACTAGAAGCACTCCTGATGATCACGATTAGCTCCGTGTGTGAACAAGAACTTTCCGTTCATAACTTTGCTGGAAATAATGTATGCTTCCCGTCACTCCGATCCATCGTTTTGATTTTGATGATAAATTCAGAGGAACGGCTCGAGAGCGACTTGCTGGAGCTGCTTCAAGAACAAACAGAATGAACCTGATGATCCGTTCGTCTCCTTACCGTTGCTAGGCTGGAAGTATCACGCTGACCATCACGCCCAGCCGAGATGAGTGGGGTTCCGAAGATTCTACTGACGACGAGAAGCGAGAAGGAACACGGGTCAATCCAGATTCTTACTTGTGAGTATTACAGAAAAGGGCAGGAGATCTCGCGGAAACTGAATTGCTCAGAACTATATTCAATTTTCTGTATTATATTTGAATCGTAACGATTGTTTTGTTCAATATTAACGAAGTCTGCAGCTATTAACCCATAATACAATTCTTGGAACGAGAATTAAATCAACCAACACCTGACCTTCCTACGCGTGCAACAATCAAACATTCCAAATCAGTTCCCATTTCCCTCATACCACAGTTGCTCAGGATAGCACTTCCTCTTCAGCCTTCTGAGATCCTATATCCTACACGGTTACGGCGTTACCCCCAGGATCTGGAAGTGTTTCTGTACGTGTCCTATGGTGCACGTCCTCAAGCTGTCCGGTAGCAGACAAATCCTGTCTGGGTGCGGCGGACTCAGATTCCTGGATATCGTTCAGCACGTTTCATAGAAAGGAGTCTAACAAACGGCCCACCTGAGTCTGCTGCTCTTTTCGCCGTTTCTTCTCTTCAGGGCTTTCTTCATCACAGTCAAACCATTTCTCTCGTGAACGACGCGATTTTGAATCGCCCGGTTCCTTTTCCCCTATAGGAGGTTCTCTGATCTCATATCCCGATACCTCGAGAACAAGGGAGGAGCTAGACACGACCTGCCTTAGACTGGACTGAGCATCGATCGATTGTCCAGAAAATGGTTGGACATCTGGATCTTGTCGATATCGATAAAATTCCAGATCCATGCGATTCAAAATACTAAGCTTGGACTCGTCAATGACAGGAGGAGGAGATTTATAAACGACTAAGTGGCGAAGTTTGGGGAATGCATTGGTTTTGATCAATTCCGCAAGGTGACTAAAGTTAACATACGTGCAATTGTCAAATCGAAGATATTCGAGTGAGGGCATAGCCGCTTTCTGTTCTTCATCCGGCTGTAGGTATAACGCTGCGAGCAGGAGATAGCGAAGATTGTTGAATTGGCTCAGATACTTCCAAAGATAAGCGGTTGAGAGGTCATTGCTCTTGCAACGGATAGTCAGTCGTTGAAGCGACTCCTTTGTAGCTTTCTGAAGATTCTTGAGATATGGGCAGTAAAAAATATCGAGATCGAGGTCCAGTTCAATCAAGGGTGGTATTTGAGGCACGAAGGCTAAGAGGCGACGGGCAGAAGCCGGTGTATTTGGGAAACAATAGAGGTACCTGAGATTAGGAAGACTGAGTCTGCGGAATTCCACGAGAGCGTTCTCGTCTTCCGAGTCCCTGACCTCATCCAAATCCCAACCTTTCGCCTCTTTCCACTTCGACGGAGACAGGTTTTCATCCTGTGTTTCCCAACTGCGACCGAGGTCAAGAGTGACTATTGAAGGTAGACATCTGAGGAATTTTGGTATTGAGGCTGGAGAGAGTGCTCCGCGTGCTTCTGGCTTAGAAAAATGACCATCGTTGATCTCAAGGGTCTTAACTCCTTTCAAAGTTTCTAGAGCCTTGCGCATGTATCCCCAGACCCAATCGAGGGATGTGTGCAGGGTAATCTTGGCCAAGTTTGGGCACAGCAGGAGAAGTTTGATTCTCGATAGAGAAGAAGAAAGAGGAACTCCACACAAATTCTGGAAGGCAATTCTTAGATGTCGGACCGGGCTTGACGGATAAGTGCTCTGTAGGAATCGGGAAAGATCATGTCCAGCTCCACGTATCGCACCAGGATTTTTGGAAAGGAGTTCAAGAACCTGCCACAACATGAGCATATCTGACAAAAGCATGACGTTCGAATTTCTTACTACAGGGTAGATTCTTCTCGATAGAAGCAAGAGGTTTAAGCGGGACGGCGTCCTTTTCTGTACTTCCTCACCGTCTGACTTCGAATCTTCAGAGTCGTCCTCATAATAGTAGTAGGATCGATGCCTTCTGCGCTTTACTTTCGGGGGAGGTGGTTGTACGTCATCAATGAGAGCGATAGCTTCGGAAAATACATTGAATAAAAGCTCGTTTGGAAGCATCTCGAGTGTGGAGGGAGGAGCAGCGACTTTCTTCTTCTTCTTGCTCTTTTTAGGAGGTTTTGCCGTCGAAGTTGCTGTGGGCTGGGTCGGTTGACGCTTGAGGCCAAACGGTTTCATCGTAAAATGAACATCCGCCATCTTCTCATACAGGGTCGTAATGTCGAGGCTGGGATTCTCGCGGCGACATTCCTGCGTTGAAAACTGCACCACAGAGATGAGGACCTTTATCAAGTCCTTGTCTTGGTAGCTTCCATCGAACTCCACCAAAGGACAGTATTTCAGCACCCAGGTGAGTAAAGTAGTTTCCAACGCCCTGCGGGCTCGAACATTTTTTGGTCGAGCCATGATAAACGATTATGCCGTGTTTTGAACTGCCCAACGACGTGAGTTTGTTGTTGTTAATTGCTTCCCGCTATTGAGCGGATGGATACTAAGGAGAGGAAGAACTGTTGATCAACTTGCACGTCAGCTGGGAAGATGAGGAAACGGAACCGTGTGAGCAATACCAAGCCCGTTAAGGTTCGAATGCCACAACGTTATTTTACAAATCCATATATGTACATCAACTTCACCAGTTCTCTATGCTGCCTAACAAAGCGCTTACTCTTCACTCTCTGAGATTTAGCATTAATTTTCAAGATGAAAGGCAAAGACAAGTCTAGTCCGTTTCCTCCCTGCACAGCGCCTTCAATGCTGTTCATGAGGATGGGTCTAATAGCAACACGTCTAGGTCTGTTGCTCCTCTCTCTGTTTTCGCTCTTCGTAAGTCTCTTCATCACAGTCAAACCATTGCTCCGAGTACGTTGGAGAATTTCCCGCTGGAGGACGTTCTCTGATGTCATATCCCGATAACTCGAGAGGAAGGGATAAGTTCTCTGCGGCTTGCCTCAATCTGGACTGAGCATTGATCGATTGTCCAGAAAATGGTTGTGCATCTCCATCTGGGCTGAACAGCGTCAGATCCATACGTTCCGCAAAGGTCAACTTGGACTCGTCAATGACTGGGGGAGGTGATTTATATACGACGAGTTGGCGAAGTTTCGGGAATGCATTGGTTTCGATCCATTCCGCGAGGTGATTGAAGTTGACATACGTGCAATTATCAAATCGAAGGTATTCGAGTGAGGGCATAGCTGCTTTCTGTTTTGCTTTCGGATTTAAGTATAACGCCCCAAGTGCAAGGTAGATGAGGTTACTGAACCCGTTGAGGAACTTCCAAAGATAGGAGGTTGACATAGAGGTTGACAGCTCCCAGCTCTTGCAACGAACAGTTAATCGTCGAAGAGAGTCCCTTGTAGCATTCTGTAAATCGGGGAAAAAGCTGTTGTAAGGAACGTCAAGCTCGAGGTCGAGTTCGATCAAGGCAGGTATTTGAGGAATGAAGGCTAAGAGGCGACGAGCGGAGACGGCTCTATTCGGGAAACAGTAAAGGTATCTGAGGTTAGGGAGACTGAGTTTCCGGAATTCCACGAGAGCGTTTTCTTCATCCGAGTCCCTGACCTCATCCAAGTCCCAAGTTTTCGCCGCCGCCCACTTTGACAGGGACAGGCGTTCATCCCCCGTTTCCCAGCTGCGCCGAAAATCAAGAGTGACAAGTGAAGGTAGACATTTGAGGAATTTAGGTATTGAGGCTGGAGAGAGTGCTCCGCGGGCTTCAGGCTTAGAAAAATGGCAATCGCTTATCTCAAGAATCTTCACTCCTTTTAAAGTTTCTAGAGCCCTCCACATGTACCCCCAGACCCAATCGAGGGATGTGTGCAGCGTGATCTTGACTAAGTTAGGGCATAGTAGCAGAAGTTTGATCCTCGATAGAGAAGCAGAAAGAGAAAGAGGTATTCCAAACGAATGCTCTTGAAAGGCGATTCTTAGATGGCGAACTGGACTTGACGGATCGCTGCTCTGGAGGAATCGAGTAAGATTGTAACCTCCACCACGCACGGCACCAGGATTTTGACAGAAGAGCTCCAAAATCTACTGCAACATGAGTCCGTTTGACCAAATTGTTTGACGCTTAAATTTCTTACCACAGGATACATTCTTCTGGATAGAAGCAAGAGCTTTAAGCGGGAGGGCGTCCTTTTCCGAAGTACCTTGTCATCGTCTGAAGACTCATCTGACCCTGAATCGTCCTCATAGTAGGATATGTATCTGGTACGCTTTTTTTTCGGGGGAGGCGGTCGTACGTTGTCAATGAGAGCGATAGTTTCGGAAAAGATATTGGATAAAAGCTCGTTTGGAAGCATCTCGAACGTGGAGAGAGGAACAGCGACCTCGCTCTTCTTCTTGCTCTTGCTCTTTTTAGGAGGTTTTGTCGTCGAAGTTGCTGTAGGCTGAGTTGGCCGAGGTTTGAGGCCAAAAGGTTTCATTGAAAAATGAACATTCGCCATCTTCTCATACAGCGTCGTAAAGTCGAGGCTGGGATTGTCGTGGCGACATTCCTGCGTTGAAAACTGCACCACAGAAGTGAGGACGTCTATCAAGTCCTTGTCTTGATAACTTCCATCAAACTCCACCAAGGGGCAGTATTTCAGCACCCAGGTGAGTAAAGTAGTTTCCAATGCCCGTCGGGCTCGAACGTTTTTTGGTCGAGCCATGATAGACGGGTTATCTCGTGTTTAAACTGAGAACGACGCGACTTTCTTGTTGGTAGTTCCCCCACTGATTCTTTGGCGAGCTAGGACTGAGCAGAAAGCTTGATAAGTCTGCAACAGGTTGAGCCTGTTTGTGAAGTAACGGAACCATGAGCATTCCAGTTAAGGTTAGAGTCCCAAAATTTATCCACCACTGGACTTCAACATCATGGAGGACGAACTTTTCTCAGTCTTCACCGCAGGCTCAGCGCCAGTTCCAGCACCCTCGAAGAAGCGGCTAGCTGCAGTGGAAACTCCCAAAAATGAACAACCCCCTGCTAAAAAAGCCAGGCATGCATCTGAGGCTGAGGAGGACAAGCCTAAGGAGGAGGTGGAGCGGCCACTGATCAAGATATCTGAGGCAGATGCGTTTGAGGAGACTAAGGAATACGAAATTCCAGCTGCTCACGGATTTGGGGCAGAGAAGAAAGAAGGCGAACAAATAGAGAAAGTGCAAATGAGGACTGACCTCCACATGTACCCCCAGACCCAATCGAGGGATGTGTGCAGCGTGATCTTGACTAAGTTAGGGCATAGTAGCAGAAGTTTGATCCTCGATAGAGAAGCAGAAAGAGAAAGAGGTATTCCAAACGAATGCTCTTGAAAGGCGATTCTTAGATGGCGAACTGGACTTGACGGATCGCTGCTCTGGAGGAATCGAGTAAGATTGTAACCTCCACCACGCACGGCACCAGGATTTTGACAGAAGAGCTCCAAAATCTACTGCAACATGAGTCCGTTTGACCAAATTGTTTGACGCTTAAATTTCTTACCACAGGATACATTCTTCTGGATAGAAGCAAGAGCTTTAAGCGGGAGGGCGTCCTTTTCCGAAGTACCTTGTCATCGTCTGAAGACTCATCTGACCCTGAATCGTCCTCATAGTAGGATATGTATCTGGTACGCTTTTTTTTCGGGGGAGGCGGTCGTACGTTGTCAATGAGAGCGATAGTTTCGGAAAAGATATTGGATAAAAGCTCGTTTGGAAGCATCTCGAACGTGGAGAGAGGAACAGCGACTTCGCTCTTCTTCTTGCTCTTGCTCTTTTTAGGAGGTTTTGTCGTCGAAGTTGCTGTAGGCTGAGTTGGCCGACGTTTGAGGCCAAAAGGTTTCATTGAAAAATGAACATTCGCCATCTTCTCATAAAGCGTCGTAAAGTCGAGGCTCGGATTGTCGTGGCGACATTCCTGCGTTGAAAACTGCACCACAGAAGTGAGGACGTCTATCAGGTCCTTGTCTTGATAACTTCCATCAAACTCCACCAAGGGGCAGTATTTCAGCACCCAGGTGAGTAAAGTAGTTTCCAATGCCCTTCGGGCTCGAACGTTTTTTGGTCGAGCCATGTTAGACGGGTTATCTCGTGTTTAAACTGAGAACGACGCGACTTTCTTGTTGGTAGTTCCCCCACTGATTCTTTGGCGAGCTAGGACTAGGACTGAGCTGAAAGCTTGATAAGTCTGCAACAGGTTGAGCCTGTTTGTGAAGGTAAAGTAACGGAACCGTCAGCATTCCAGTTAAGGTTAGAGTCCCAAAATTTATCCACCACTGGACTTCAACATCATGGAGGACGAACTTTTCTCAGTCTTCACCGCAGGCTCAGCGCCAGTTCCAGCACCCTCGAAGAAGCGGCTAGCTACAGCGGGAACTCCCAAAAATGAACAACCCCCTGCTAAAAAAGCCAGGCATGCATCTGAGGCTGAGGAGGACAAGCCTAAGGAGGAGGTGGAGCGGCCACTGATCAAGATATCTGAGGCAGATGCGTTTGAGGAGACTAAGGAATACGAAATTCCAGCTGCTCACGGATTTGGGGCAGAGAAGAAAGAAGGCGAACAAATAGAGAAAGTGCAAATGAGGACTGGTGTGAGCACTTTTGTTTCTCTAATGTTGACACTGTTGGGTCCGACAGTTGAGGTTTGTGCATGGCTGTAGATTAAACATCAAGTTGCCATCCCACCCGGTTATGCATATCAGCCGTTGTCTCAGCATGTTCCACCAGAGAAACCTTTCAGAGTGTACCCGTTCACACTCGACCCGTTTCAGCGCACGTCCATTTCTTGTATTGAGAGGAACGAAAGTGTGCTGGTCTCTGCACACACTTCTGCGGGAAAGACAGTGGTAGCCGAATATGCAATTGCTCAAGCTCTAGCTTCAAAGCAGAGGGTCATTTATACTTCACCCATCAAGGTAGCTCTCTTTCTCACTATTCTACACATCGTGAGAAGGATTTTGAATACTCTTCGTTTAAGGCTTTGAGTAATCAGAAATTTCGAGATCTCGGAGATGTCTTTGGAGACGTAGGTTTAATGACAGGAGATGTGACAATCAACGAAAAGGCATCTTGTCTGGTAATGACAACAGAGGTAGGTTTCCATCCCTGTTCCTTCAAGTGATCTGATTTGGAGATACAGATTCTTCGGTCGATGCTTTATCGAGGCAGCGAGATCATGCGGGAAGTCTCATGGGTCATCTTCGACGAGATTCACTACATGCGCGACCTGGAACGCGGGGTTGTTTGGGAGGAGACCCTCATCCTCCTTTCTCACAGCGTGCGCTACGTCTTCCTCTCCGCCACTATCCCCAACGCCTTTCAATTCGCATCTTGGATCGCCGCCACTCATTCACAACCATGTCACGTCGTCTATACCGACTATCGTCCTACACCACTGCAACATTATATCTTTACTGCGGGTGGATCGGGCATGCATCTCGTCGTTGATGAGAATGGTCAGTTTCGGGAAGACAGCTTCGGAAGGGCCATGGGCTCGTTAGGTCCGGAGTCTAGGGAGGCATTGGATGGAAGTGCTGGTGGAGGCGCAGGTGGGAAGAAGGGGAAAAAGGGAAAGGGAGGGACCAAAGGGCCGTCAGACATCTACAAAATCGTCAAGATGATTATGATGAAGAATTATCAGCCAGTCATCATTTTTGCTTTTTCGAAGCGAGAGACGGAAGCTTTGGCAATGCAGATGACCAAATTCGAATTCAATACGCCAGAAGAACAAGATCAAGTCAAGGAAATTTTTGACAACGCGATTGCCAGTCTCAGCGAAGAAGACAAGGAACTCAGCGCAATCGCTTCCATCCTTCCCCTGCTCAAAAAGGGCGTCGGCATTCACCACGGTGGTCTTCTCCCAATTCTGAAGGAAGTCATCGAGATCCTTTTCGGCGAGGGACTTCTCAAAGTCCTTTTTGCAACCGAAACGTTTTCGATTGGTCTCAACATGCCAGCAAAGACTGTGGTCTTCACTAACGTCCGGAAGTTCGACGGGAAGGACTTTCGGACACTTGTAGGTTCACTCCTTAGATTCTGGTGTATTTTGATTGTTTGGCTCAGAGTTCTGGAGAATACATCCAGATGTCGGGAAGAGCGGGTCGCCGTGGAAAGGACGATCGTGGGATAGTGATAATGATGGTGGACGACAAGTTGGAACCGGCAGCTGCGAAATCAATGGTGAAAGGCGAGGCGGATAGACTCGACTCTGCCTTCCATCTTGGGTACAACATGGTCCTCAACCTCATGCGCGTCGAAGGAGTCAGTCCTGAATACATGCTTGAGAAGTGCTTCTACCAGTATCAGAGCGCGGAAAAGTTACCGGAAATCGATAACGGTTCGTTATTTCTCCAGCCGTTTACAAAGCACAGCTGAGAACTGCATCCTAGAAATCGCGCAGCTGAAGGTTCAAGTTAATGCAATAAAATTCGAGGATGAGGATACAATCGCAGACTATTATGAGCTCCGGAAGCAACTCGATATCCTGAAAGAGGACTTCAGAGACTGTTGCAATCATCCAACCTACTCTCTTCCCTTCCTTCAGATCGGTCGGCTAGTCCGTGTTAAGTATGAGGATGCTGATTTTGGATGGGGAGTGGTTGTGACTTACAAGAAGAGACTTACCAAAGGGGTATGCGGTCCTTGTCCTCTCTATGCAGGCATTGATGGGACGTGAAAATTGGGGCAGTTGAAAGACGACGACACGTCTGTACCAGACACCCACAAATTCATTGTCGATGTTCTTCTCCTCGTGTCATCCTCATCATCCATCAATCCCAAGTCCCATGCCTCAACAGCTCTAGAAGCTGGTATTCGACCTCCTTCCCCTAACGAACAAGGAGAATTCGCCGTTGTACCCGTCCTTCTGTCTCTTCTCGATGGCATCTCCCTCGTCCGCCTCAATCTGCCGGATGAACTCAAAACCCCCGCTAAACGTCAACAAGTGAAGAAAACGTTGGATACAGTGCTCGGCAAGTTTGGTGGGCCGGAAACTGTACCTCTCCTTGATCCAGTGAAGAACATGAATATCGAAGGGAAGACGTTTACGGATCTCTTGAAGAAAATCGATGCTCTTGAGGGTCGGCTGCGAGGGAACAAACTGCACAAAGATCCACACCTCGCAGAGCAATACTCGAAATATGCGGAGAAGATGGCCCTTCAAGAGAAGATCAAGCAACTCAAGAAGAAGATGACGGGGACAAAGAGCGTGCTGCATCTAGATGAGCTCAAAAACCGAAAAAAGGTGTTAAGACGGTTGGGATTTGTGACTAAGGATGGGGTAGTGGAGCAGAAGGGGAGGGTCGCCTGCGAAATCTCGAGCGGGGATGAGCTTCTCCTTACAGAAATGATTTTCAATTCTGTCTTCAACGACTTGTCGCCTGAGCAATGTGCTGCTCTCCTCAGCTGCTTTGTCTTCAGCGAGAAGGTTTGTATTTTTATGTTCCGTGGGCTGCTTTTCAATGTTGTAACAGAGCGAGAAGATTCCATCCTTGAAAGAAGAACTGTCTGGACCTCTGAGAATCATGCAAGAGATGGCTCGGCGGATAGCTCAAACGCAGAAGGAATGTCGGATGGAAATTGATGAGCAAGAATATGTCGACTCCTTCAAAGTCGGTCTTATGGATGTGGTTTTCCAATGGTGCAAAGGGGCAAACTTTGCAGAGGTTTCACAAGTTTGTCCTGTTTCTCTCGACCATCGCTTGGGCTAATGTTCGTCGCTATCGTGTGCAGGCAACGGACGTATTTGAAGGATCCCTGATTCGTGCTTTCAGACGGTTGCAAGAGCTCCTCAGGCAGATGTCCATGGCTGGTTTGTCTTTTCTCCCCCTGTCAGCAAGCTGCCTAACGGAATTGCAGCGAAAGCGATAGGTAATGAAGAGCTGGAGAACAAATTTCAAGCCTGTAAGTGCGGTTTTACGCGATTGGTGCCACTGCTGATGCCTTTTATAACAGCGTTGACGTGCTTAGAGCGCAAAAACTCTGTTGTGTTTAATCCATCACTATATTTGTAATGAATTCCCAAAACTGCTACCGTATGGAAGTTACTTCTTGTCTGTTTTGCGTAAGTCCACTTAACACTCGTTTGGTTTTATCGCTGATGAGATGGTCAGCCTGTCACTTGATCCTGCTCCCGTCACTGTATCCGCAATCATTGCCTTCTTGCGACTTATCATACGACGCGTCAAATACCTGTCGTAGCCCTTGGGTGGCTGTCACTCATGCAAAGTAACCTTGAACGAGATGAAACTCAGGCTGCTTTCCTTGCTAGACACACTGCATCGTAGCATGATAGAAGTAAGGACGTACCAGGGCTGTCCTCGTGTTTTACAGTGTTTCAAAGCATCCTGTTTTGCTCACTGGTGCTGCACATGATGCCATTTCATGAACAGAGACAGAGATTCTTATCTAACAAGTCCGTTCAAACGGCTTGCGAGTAGGCTCTACCGAGAATAGAACCAGCAGAAGTGGTGAATTCTGGTTCAGGCCGCTGTAGCAGATCGAAGCAATCTGTGGTGGGACACAAGGTGCTGACGAAAGCGAAAGCGTGTTTGGAGAAGATGTAGCCTATTGCTCCCTTCAGATGCAGTCATGGACATATTGCTGGGTCGAATTCTTCTGAGTTCAGTTTCGACTCCCGGTCCAATTTCGACATAGAACTTCATATGTTTCACTTGATTTCTGTGCTCAAAATGAGATCTTCGACTGCTGAATTCTTTACCACTGATGAATTATATTAATATTCATACTTCAAGGACTTGGTTAAAGACAGGTTCGAGTACTCATGGTTCTATATTTACAGTAATTCGCTCGGTGTCCTAACAACAGGTTAAATATCAGCCACGACCAGCATTACCTGGACGCAATCGCACGCTCTTCAGTCGTCATTCCCGCAGATTCACGATTTCTATCTCTTTCTAGTACCTTCTCTTGATAGCCAAATTCAAGCAAAGGGCTGAGTTGGAACAGACGGTGGGAATGGGACAAACCTGGATAATCGGCATTTGCGAGCGTGGTATTCGACAAGGATGTAGAGGTTGAAATTTTGCTGCATATGGCCAATTCCTGAAAGAGGAAGAGAACGTTGTCGCATCAAGTCCACCTCGGACGGTCCGAAGAGGATGCTGCCCATAAAGCTCTCAGATAAGTAGGGAGTGGGCAGGTTCAGTTTCGAGCAACACGTCCAACGACCAAAGACAACTTGGATCGCTTGTGGGAGAAGTTCAGGCGACCATTTTGAACCCAAATTGCTATGGTCAGAGAAGAATATGACTTGAGTCGCGGAAAAGGATCATAACCTGCTCGAGAGTTAGTATAGCACCACTTGTTGTTGGGGGTTCGATGGACATCTTGAAGTTCATCCATCCAATTGAAGTATGCATGCAGTATACACCACTGTCATCGAGCTTTGAGTAAAATTCCGAGTAAACAAATCTGCCGCGGTCTCTATTCCCCTTCGAAATGGAATCCTCACGGAATCGTAAGCGTCCTTCTTCGACCAGAATAAAATTCAAAACGTTGCTGTTGGGCAGAAAGTCCTTGCTGTAGTCAAGTGATCCATGGTCCTGCAACGGGAAAGAGTTTTGGTATCCTTCCTTTCGAAAATCGACTGGCAGCACAGGTCGAGCTTGTTTAACGACATTTTGCTTTCCATCTCACAAACTGAACAAGACAACGTACCCAAACGTCTGTGTCATCTTCCTTTAGTAGACGACACCATTGAACCCTCTGTAACCCGCTTGAGTGCGAATTCATCTCTTCCGAGTCCCACTATAGAGTTGGATCATCCAGTCTACGTGGCTTCTTAGACACCCATTGGAATAATCACACTCGCGGTGGATGGCATTGAGGGAGGCTGACGCGCTCGTGGGTAAAATAAAGGTAATTCCCAGGTTATCTCAGCGATAAACAAAGGAGGAGAACCATTAATGAATTGGTAACAAGCAAGCAAAGATAGTGGTCGCTTCCCGCCAAATGATAATGAGTCGTTTGTTTAGGCCCGGGAACTGCCATAACCGGCCGGGAACACCCGACGGCCATTTCACAAGTTCTGGCGACGTCATACAAAAGCACCTTTCCGTCTCTCAAGCGCGACTTCCCCAGACTTTCTACTACCATCAAAACAAAGTAACAAATCCACCAAGGAGCTTGCCAGCATAACGAATAAGTGCGTCTCCTTCTTGCTTAATTTGGGCAGACCATATTTGGTTTGGCAGCTCTCCAAGTTGGGACTTTGCAGAAGATGATACTGATGAGCTTCTCTTTTGGTTGCTAGCATCATGTCTTCCATGTCTTCCGTGCCTGGTGTCCGAATCACAGGTTAGTGATTTACCGTTGATTCCCACATCTTGCTTTCCCCAGCTTTCGGCATGGATCGGAAGGCATGCCTTCTTCCTTTGCACGGCTTTCCTTCCGTTCTGTGGAGAGGACTTACAAATATCAATGCTGACTATCATGCTTTTGATCCCTGTCTTCCCCATCCCCTTTTATCAACCCTGCTCGACGCGTCAACTTGGCTCGGAACGTAACGAACACAACTTGGCTCGATATGTCCTCCATTTCGAACGTTCATGGTGTTAATGTGACAGCTCCTGTTGAAGGGGCGCATAAGGAAATCCTTACCAGTGAAGCGTTGGAGTTCCTCGCTAAGCTGCACAGGACCTTTAATCCTACTCGTTTGCAGCTATTGGAGAGCAGGAAGAAAGAGCAGGAGAGGTTCGTTTCCACCCGTCTTTCATCGAGTGAAGGAGCTAACTAGTCACGTTGGATGACGGTGACAGACTCGATAAAGGCGGAGTGATTGACTTTTTGGAGGAAACCAAGTGGGTGAGGGAAGATGGCACTTGGACGGGTCCTCCTGTCGCGTGAGTTTCTCTCTTTCCTTCAGAGAAGCATGTTGAGAGAAGTTGTGTAACAGACCAGGTCTGGAGGACCGACGAGTCGAGATTACTGGACCTGTCGATCGAAAAATGGTCATCAACGCTCTTAATTCTGGATCCAACACGTACATGGCTGATTTCGAAGGTCTGTGTTTCAATGGTTCGAAGTATTTGTTATCATGCTGACGGTATATATTACTAGATTCCACCACCCCGACATGGCACAATCTTCTGGATGGACAGGTCAATCTTCGAGACGCTAATCGACGCACTATAGATTTCAAGGACAAGAGCGGAAAGGAATACAAGCTAAAGGATGTTCCCAAGCTAACCACTCTCATCGTTCGGTTTGTACTTTTTCTTACAATCCTTCCAAATGCTGAAATCCAAGCCAACTCAGTTCACGCGGATGGCACCTTCCTGAACCCCATGTTATCATCGATGGCGTGGAGATGTCAGGCTCTATCTTCGATTTCGGCCTATACTTTTTCCACAATGCTAAACTCCTCCTCGAACGCGGAGCTCAAGGTCCTTATTTTTACCTCCCCAAAATGGAACATTACCTTGAAGCAAGGCTGTGGAACGGTCCGTGTTTCCTCCCCTTCCATTCTGTTTCCATCCGTGAGAAGGACATGCGAAGCTAAAACTGCTTTTTCGATGCTCAGACATCTTCCGAATGGCGCAAAGCTTGCTCGGCATTCCACGAGGCACGATCCGGGCGACGGTGCTCATTGAGACCATCCATGGCGCATTCCAAATGGATGAGATCCTCTTTGAACTCAGAGAACATTCCTCTGGCCTCAACTGTGGACGATGGGACTGTAAGATTATTTGTTTCTCCCTCTGTCTGCATTGGGGTCTGACGAGAGTGAACAGATATCTTCTCCTTCATCAAGAAGTTTAGGATGAACCCGAAATTCGTTCTACCCGATCGATCGGCTGTCACCATGACTGTTCCCTTCATGTCGGCTTATGTTAACCTGCTAATCAAGACTTGCCATCGGTATGTTCTCTATTCCTTTCTGAAGAAAGAGCCGGATCTGATTGCATTCAGTCGTGGAGTCGCAGCTATCGGAGGAATGGCCGCCCAGATTCCCATCAAAAACGACGAGAAAGCGAATTCTGCTGCCATGGATAAAGTCACTGCAGACAAGCTACGAGAAGTGAAAGCAGGCCACGATGGTACTTGGGTCGCACATCCGGGTCTCATTCCGCTAGCGAGGAAAGTATTTGACGAGCACATGAAGGGACCTAACCAATACCACATCCGTCGAGAGGAGGTGAAGGTCACAGCTATGGACTTAACCAACACAAATGTGCCGGGAGAGATCACGGAGGCTGGAATTCGATCAAACGTGATGGCACTCCTCAATTACTGTTCAAATTGGGTCGGAGGTCTCGGATGTGTCGCAATCGCAAACATGATGGAGGATGCGGCGACGGCTGAAATCGCAAGAGCACAGCTCTGGCAATGGGTCAAACATGGATCGAAGACGGATAAGGGGAAGCTCATCACTCCCGAATTCATCGACGGATTCATCAAGGAAGAAGCGGAGAAGATCAAAAGTCCCGCAAAAGAGAAAGTCGAAGTTGCGAGGTCTTATCTCGCTAAACAGGTATCACCTTTTACTCTTTCAGGTCGCTGAAGAACAGGCCCAGCTGATTTTCCTGCTTCCAGATCCGTCAGGACATCCTGAGCGACTTCTTGACCAGCGATCTCCTCCCATACCTGGACCAGTTCACGTTGGGGAAGCCCAAGCTCTGATGAGGGAAGGACGTCTATCAGATCATATTCAGTTATATCATTTGAAAGAGTCATTGAAGAAGCTGCAATTGGGTTGCAAATTGGATGTGCGTGACTGTGCGTGACAGTGCATCACAGATGGGGAACGAGAATGAAACAACATTGTACATTATGGTTCTGCATCTACGACAATTTGAACATGATGATACGTATGATATTAGCGAGTAAAAATGTACTCTTCTAGAACACCTGAGGAAGCGCCGAATTGACATCCTCTCTGAAATACTTGAGAAGCCAATCCGTCCCTTCCCATAAAAAGCTACTTTGCCCCTCTGCATCACCAGTCTGTTCATTCCCTCCAGCTTCCGCGTATGACGGTAAGAAGGCATCCAAGCCCATTGCGACAGGTTCGGGCTGGGAAAGCCAATTGGGACCCAAGAGCCCCAAATCACGAAGTAGCTTCATTCCGTGATCCTCCACATCATCCGTGGCCTTGCCACTGTGAGGTTCCGAATTGAAGTCGTCATCCTCTTCGACCTTTGGCTGAACTTTCTGGCTAAGCTTCTTGAGAACGCCGTTGAGCGCTTCCTCAAACGGAGGGAGCGTCTTACTCGTCCGCGCTTGGACTCGATACCCCTCTTCAGCTGCCAGAAGCTCTTGGATGATAGACAAGGACGAGACAGCAAGACCGCGAGTGAACATGTTGCATTCTTTAACAGACGCCTTGAAGTCCTCCACGCAAGTGTACACTTCTTTCCGTCGCTGTTCCATCTCGGACGCTCGTAGAGGTGTGAAAGGTATCGAATGATTTTCTTCGACGGCGTGGAATAAGTCAACTGTTGGCAGATGAATCATAAACAGAATAAACGCTGCAAGGAATGGACGCACTGATAATAACTAGGCTCGAGGCTAGTAGATGAATGGTGAAAAACTCCCATGAGGCCAGCATCGAGCTCTCTCCCCTCAACCTCCTATTCTCAATGAAGCTCAACTGCGAGGGTCGAGAAACAAGCCAGCACAGACCTCTGCATAGCAAGAACCATACGTGCAGCGCACAAGCAAGCGGTTGTTGAAGGCTCGAATTTCGGATCGGTATATCCACGAATGAAGAACGGCCGATGCCTGCACTTAATTCAGTCGCAATCGACAGGAAGGCAAACCAGCCCTTACAGTCTCACAATCCTATTGTAAATCTGTTCCGATCCCAATGCACGTTGCACTTTCAGCCTGGAATCTTCCTTCTCTCCTTCGGGAGGTACATAATCTGGTTGCAATTGTTTAGGTCTGCCGCGAAGCACCATCTGATACTCCTGATCAATTTCAACGACTATGCACGGACGCATCAGACTTCTCATTGCAGAATGACCTTGGGAACATACCTTGTTCATACGACATCGAACCTGAAGCAATGGCTTTGAAAATTTTCGCAGAGACTAGTCCTATCCGTAAGCGCGTCCGATCGAAGCTCAGATCTGTATACACTGAATCATCGTATTCAGGACGGTAGGTGGACGTCGAGGAGAGCTCGTTATCGTTACAATTAAGGGGGAGGATTACGTCTTTAGTCGCGATGTCGCACCATGGTCCACCTGTTGTATTAGGAAAGATTGATTCAACCTGCACCAAACGCTCAGTGCCCTACGAAACTATGCACGGAGGAAAAATCACCCAACGCACCCACATAAAATTCTGAAACACCCAAAGACACATTTCACGCTTTAAGGTGTTGTTCCCAGGCGGTAACCCCTTTGAATCTTGCGGCATCTTATTCACATCTTGAGCCAATCGGTGGTAACCCAGCTGATAGCACACCCTCGTTCCAGCAGCCGCCCAAATTCTAAACTTCGGACCAGATCCTCTCATGCACATACTATCCCAATCACAGTTGATTCAGACGTCTCCCAATATTTAGAAAGATGCACTCACAAAGGGATAAAAAGGGAGAGTGAGAGCGCCACGAAGTAGGTTGGGTTCTCTGTCCATTTGGCGATTTCCAGACTCATCATGCTCGCACGGTTGTACAAGTCGGGGAGGTAAGCATAATCTTCTTCGTCTAGGAGTTCGGGAAGCTGCTCGTCTTTGTTGGGAATGTAGCAAATGCTACCGAGGGAGAGAACAGCGGAAAGGATTGCGAGAAAGCCTGGGTCAACCTGTATCCAGCATTTTCACCGCTTTGAAGAACCGAACTGCCTGATAGAATAAAAAGGACCTACGTCATCCCTCCAACCTCCGTCCACCAATCTCCAGTACTCCTGATACCATTTCTCCCATGAAGGCTTATGAATGAGGTGAAAACACCATGAGAGCCTATCGAAATACCATCCTACAATTCTGTCCATCATCACCTTATTGTTAGGGAGAATTCCCCAGATCAGTGTGCGGTATCTCTTCTCCTTATCCGCGTCCATTTTATCGAGAAGCGACAACACTCGACCTCGGCTACCTTCTCTCTCCCATGCAGGCGGATCTCGCAAAAGAACGCTGGTTCCCTTTCTCGAGGGTGGTCGCACCCGACTTGGCGCTTCTGCGTGCAAGCTCATCGCTGCTCCAGAAATTTATCTGCAAACAATGTAAAGAAAGGAAGAACAAACCGATGTCCTCCAACGCCTGAGCCGCATCCTCACTTCTCTTCTCTGCCTTTTCAGCTCGATTCGTGATCGCGACAGTCCTCAGCAGACTGTCCAGTTCGGAAGGCTTGAGAGAAGCTGCCTGTGCAGGAGAAGCGTGGGAGTTCGTCGTCGTTGGTGTCAATGCTGGCGGGGAACGTTGATGATTGTGAGTCTGGTTATGATGGGATTGCGCTTGTAGCAAAGACTCTAGACGAGCAACGCGGGATTGAAGAATGTGAACTGTCGTGTAAAGCATGAGATGACGTCCGGCACAAGCCGAGAGAAGGCGTACAGTCCGTCGCGAGTGCAAACTGCATGTTCGTTCATCCTCCAGATCTAGGCTGTGATAAACACTCACGGGTTGAGGCGCCACTTCCTTGGAATATAGACTAATGAGCCTGGTGGAAAACTCTGTATTGAAGAGGATGTACGCACCTTCTTCACATCCTGCGAATCTGCATGAGTAACTGGACATGTATGAAGAACGGACTGACCTCCCAACGACACTTATCGTTGTCTCCTCTCTCTAAAAAAGGGGGTTTTAGTGTTAACACAGTCAGAGAGGAAAGGGACAAACTGATGCATGCGACGCAAGGAATTTTTCCTGCTCACAAATCAACTGCAATACTTTGTGCCAAACACAAAACGCACTGTCACACTACGAAAGTAAGATTAGCGAGTGAGCTTTGATAAGGAGCCATCCAATTGCGCACCTTGATCTTTCGCCTAAATGCAAGGACAACAGTAAGTAACCTTACAATAGTAGGCGAAAACATGGCGAACCGTTTGCATTCCTTTCAACAGAATCGTAAGCAGAGCCTTGACAAATCATCAGGTACAACTCACAGAACTATTGATTCGAATACGAAGTTCTGTCAACGTGAGTTGTGGATAACGCAAAACGGACGAACCAACTCAAAGCCTGTCTTTACAAAGCATAAATAATAAGTACCTAGATCGACATTAAGAGAGTAAGTATATACCTATTACGCTTCTTCTTATGATCCCCCTCGTCGCCGTCAGCACTCCCCTCGTCTGCCATGGCTGGGAGTTTCCGCTTTTGTCCCTGCCCAGCCACTTGTGAGATTGACGCTGAAGTGATGTCAGGTACGAAGCCACTGAGAGAGGATGTGTGCAGGTCATCTAGGAAGGAGTGGTCCATGATGGAGATGGAGGAGAGGATTATGAGGATGATGCCTAATATTAAATCGGAGCTGCCGTCAGCATAAGCACCGAGCGGCACACAACGGAGAACGTAAATTAAGCTTCGGGCCATTCAGGTTGTCAGGTAATCATTAAAAGTATTAGATATTAAAAGCTAGCTACCAATAACCAAACAGAACGATAAACCCTCATCACCAATCAGTCATTAGCCAAATCGCACACAACCACTCTCATCCAAACAGAATCAAATCACAGAGACACAACAGTCCGTTCATTCAATCGAAACATGAAATCAATCTATATCGTTCTCTTTCCTTACTCGCGAGAGAAGTAACGGAAGAGGTTAGGCAACTTCTTTGGTTCATCTTGGCCACGCGGAGCAACTTTGGAGGAATCAACGACTTGATGATTAGCGGCAGCCTATTCCATCACAACCAGGCCTCAGTGACAGTGCTTTCTGATGAAAGAGTGGAGATATCCTACCACACCCGCCTTCGGGGCCCCATTGACTTTAACGTCGCCATGGACAGGGTGAATCTGAACGTGAACAATATCCTGTGGAATTAACCGAAGATGAATACGATACTGCTTGAGCATGAAATGCAAAGACCAGACGCACGTGGTTCCGTTCATCATCTACTCTATCCTTCATAGAGTGGGCATTGTGAGAGACAGCCTTTCCCAAGAAAGAGTTAGTAAACTCGAAGATCTGGGAGCAAAGGAGAGGCGACGCACTTTGGCTACAGGCTCCGTCACGCCAGGCTGAGCCCCAGGAAGGACTCTTGAGGAGTCGACTTTATGATGATTTACATCCTGTAGATTCAAGGAACAGATGTAAGGTCTTCGCAAGAAGATTGTGGAGAGAGGGGAGAGGACGAACCACCGACGGCCCTTTCTTATTGACTTGAGCTCCAGCTTTAACTGGTCCGGCGCCGATATGAGCAGAAGCAACATCAGGGTGCGAGCTCTTCGAACCCTGTTCACAATAGAACTCTTGTTACCTCATCGCATTTACAAACAAATCGGAGGGGAAGGGAAGATTGAAGAAGGACGAACCTTAGAATGACCCCCTCCATTGCCATTTTTGCCATCGTGATTCTTTCCGGAGCCATTCTGGTGATCCTTGCTGTCATTACCATGATGATTCTCGCCGTTATCGTGATGATTCTTGCCACCGTTATCATGATGATCCTTGCCGTCGTGACCGTTATGATGATTTTGAGAGACGCTGAGGTGGCCGACTTGATCCTTCGCTCCGCCGACCAGGGGATCCTTCTCCACAGCATGATGGACAGCGGTAATCGGACGATCGAGGTGATTGACTTCCTCCTTCGCACCGTGAGCGATCGGCTGGTCTTCGACAATTCCAGGAATCTTCTTCACCTTCCCTGGCGCGTCATGAACCTTATCTAAGAGGTGATGACCACCGGAAGCGACGCCATGGACCACAGGTTGCTTCTCCACGTTCCCAGCGACGTTCTTCACCTTCTCCCCGACATGATCCACTCGATCCGGAGCGTCATGGAGAGAATCCACGACCCGATCTTTCGCACCCCCACCCACGCCCGCCACCTTCTTCACCTCATCTTTCGCTCCGTGAGCAATAGGTTCATCTCCGACTCTTCCAACGACTCCTTTCGCTGTCGCCGGAAGATGCGAGACCCGATCCTTCGCTCCACCTGCAATGCCAATGACCTTCTTCCCCTCGTCGTGCGCACCATGGACAACCGGTTCATCGCCAACGCGTCCAACGGTACCCTTCACCTTCCCGTCAGCTTGGGAGACATGAGACGGAACTTCATGGACATGATTGACGACCTTCTTCCCCTTGTCCATAGCAGCATGAGCCGCGGGTTCTACTGTCTTGCCGATCTTTGATCCAGCGACGCCGTCGACTACTCTGTCTTTCGTACCCTTGGCCAGCTCCGCTGCATCATGCTTCTCTCCCTTGGCGAAACCACCGACACGACCCTTCGTACCCTTCGCGAACTCGCCGGCGGAATGACCCTCGTCCTTCGCGCCATGAACTATCGGTCTCCCATCCACGAATCCGTATCCATGCTCGTTTCCCTTACCGTTACCGTGATGCTCGCCCCCGCCGTTGGAATGATGGTTTCCGAGGTGGATGGAGACTGCTGCACCAGCGTCGGGAGAGAGGGGGATAGATTGAGCGGATTGAGCAACGAGGAGGACGGCAACGACGTTATAGATAGCTTGAGAACGCATGATGCCTGTTCCAACGAAATTAAAACGCTATCAGAATGTCTACCGGAAGAAGAGTGAGTGAAAAATACGAACTTGATTAGATTGTGAATAAAAGGGATGCTGTCTTATTTTGCTATCCCCATGAAAGCATGATGAGTAAGTTCCCTAAAGATATAGACGGAAGAACGGCGGAAAGGTTCGGGTAAGTAAGAGACAAGGTGGAAAAGCGAAGAAATGATAAAAAAGAAAAGACAAGAAAGACGCACAGTAGGAGGGCGTTAGAGAGTCAAGTTGATGGATGATAGACTGAGAGCGATAGAGAGTTTATCGTTTGGTCTGGCTCATCCGAAAAGTTGAATCAATTAATTCTCGACCTGGAATAAAAAGGTAGAGGGGAGACAATACTCACCAAGGTAGCAGTTCGTAAAGTCGTAAGCGGAGAGGGTGTTCGCAAGAGTCTATTCTAGCAAAACCATCAGAATCCAGCCCTTCCAAACGCGAACCAGCATGAAACGGGGAAAACAGAGAAAAGATAGAAGGGTAAGAAGTGGCGCTCACCGTAAATCAAAGCGGTATGAAGGGCATCAACTTGGACGAGGGGAAGGCTTTTATAGCTTTCTTGCCTGAAACCTAAAACCTGTTTACCTCCTCTTCCCGCTCAACTTTCGTTCCCTTTCCCATTCTTCCCGCCTTGACCAGCACTAGACTATTCTAATCAGGTTAATTAGAATATTACACATCCCGCTTGATCCCAATCGACGAGGACGCGTCCTATGCTCAAGCCCACCTGAGTTGTGAGCTATACCAGCAACTGATTGCAGCCAAAGGAGTGCGAAAAGGGTGAAAAACGTGCAAAAATCCGACTCGACTCAACGGTCCACTTCGTGTAGAACAATGTAGAAAACTGTTTAGAACGTTGTGATGCCTTCGTGAGACAATCTCAGCTCGCGAGAAAGAGCCAGCTGGGAAACCGGCGTATCGCCGAAAAGGCGCGATCCGCTCACATCAAAGAATCTGAAAAAAGCTGCTTGAACTTAGGGTGGCGAAGGGGGGAGTAGTAACAGGAGCAGGTCTCCAAGTCGCTCCAAGTGCGAACAGCCTCATTAGTGAAAGGAACTCCACATCCGTGCTGGTCTTGGATTCTCCTTCTTCCAATATTATCAATAAGGCAAAGGTGAAAAAGAGACCAAAAAAAGAACACATTTGAGCGCCTAGAGGGTTGAGAATCGTTTGAGCTACATATCACTGAAGCACTTCGTACTCTGCTCGGCGGAGTAAGGAAGGATGGTGCGCTCAGCTCTTGTTTTGTTCGCGAAAGGAGCGAGGAAACCTCCATCAGGGGGTAGATGGACAGAATGGCGCGACAGAATTGTCAAAAAGCATGCAAGGACGGACAGATCAATTCTTTTGCTGTCGCATGAGATTATAGTGAGAGCCAATCGAACAAGAAAGAGATTAAGCGCGCTACTATTCAGCACCATGGAGGAGAGTAATTAGAGCAGAAAAAGTTATTTCGACAAGCACCGATGCATGTGAAGGACGAACCGAAGGTAATTCGCCCATGGTCGTAGTACCGTCTCTCGCTCATTTTGCATCCAAACGAAATGGATCAAAAGAAATGGATCAGGGCGAGCAATGCGTCCAAATATGGGACTCGACAATTAAGGGCATTGGCTAAGTCTACGACAAGAGGTCCTGTTATATCTACTTGACAACGACAGTGAGCGCGTTCCTGCCGAATCCGGATATCAGTTCTTGTCACCACACCACAGACGCGCCGCAATGAACGTGAAGAGGAGTGAGGGACGAACCTGAGCCTGTGCAGCCTGCCAGTCTCCACTTCAACTATCTCCAGTTCCTTCACGGTATGCGTTCCCGGCCTCAGCGCCAACAAGCGGAGACGGACGGACTGGCATGTGCCTTGAGGCAGTGGACTAGGGCGGCACACAGTCAGTGCGTGCGGCGGAAGCCAGGAGATAGCAGGTACAGGTACAGGGAACGGAGAAGGGGAAGGTGGAAGAAAGAAAAGCGCACCCAACTCTTGCACCGTTCTCTAGTGGTATGATACCCGCCTTCCTCGAATCCACCTCCTTAGTCTTCGCGTACAGAACGCCCATCCCACCTGGCCCACTTTCTCCTCCAGCTCTCGAAGAAGCAGCAGCGGCTACCGCGGCCCTCTTCACATTCTGCACATACCTCCCCCCCTCCCATCGAGTAGGGATCCCCACCGTGAATCTCCTCGTGGTCGGTGAGCGATTGAGGATGAAGACCTGAACGAGGAAGACGTCGTGCACTCCTACCGTCTTTCCATTCCCATTCCCATTTCCACTTCCGCCTCCTAACCCCCCACTCCCTCCTCTCCCCATAATGAAACTCGTAAACGACGCCTCCTCCTCCTCTGCTACCGCCTCCAGCTTCGAATTTGCACCACCCGAGCCCAAGCTGTACGATCTGGGGAATCCCTCGTCCTGTTCTTCATCGACGGAGCTGACATCCTCGTATTCTCTCAAAGGGATGAGTGAAACAGAAACGAGCAATCCCTCCTCTCCATCCTGGGACTCATCGACTCCCATTCCCTTCCTTTCGCCCTCCATCCCACCTACAAACCTCAACGGCTCGGGACGTTTCCTGCTCCCTCCACCTCCACTCGTGACAGCCACATTCGCAGGTGGAACTGCACCACTACCACCGCGCTCGGGTATGCGAGCCAAAGCAGGCGGTCTTCTGACAGAAGGTTGTACGAGATGACCCCTCTCCTTCGGGTTATTGGGAGGCGGAAAGGCGGGGGTAGGAGGCGGCGGCGCATTCGGGTTTGTGGACAGGGTGGTGGCGAGGTTTGAGGAGGGGTCGAAGGATGCTGACCCTGGAGATTCGATCTGAATATGAGAGAAAGAGGCGGGGGAGGTGGTGATCGTTGGTGCAACAGTGACAGGGAAGGAGATCCGTTTGTTCTCTATTGAGGCGCGGGATTGATGGTGTTGTCTGGAGAGGGAGGAGAGTCCGGCGATCGTGTGTCGCTTCGAACCCGCGACAATTGTTTTTTGTTGTATATCCCCTCCCCCTGCCGCTGATTGATGCGGATGCTGGGAGATGGAAGAAGGAGGGATGGGTGCGGTCGCAGGGGTGGGAGGTGGCGGTCCCCATCCATCAAGGGCAAAGGACCAATGAGTCTCATATTCCTCCGTGGGATACCTGACCCTCCCTTCCTCTTTCTCTGCTTCTTCTTCTACCTCCTTCTCATCAATAGGAAGGAGCTCATAAGGTGTGCCCGTGACCATGACGACGACAGCGTCCGTCCTCTCGCCCCTCCTCACCCTAAACAAGAACAAAGCCTCCTCTCCCGTCTTCAGCTTCATGGGCATCAACTCCTGCACCCCCAATCCATCCGCCTGGGGGATTCTTATACGAGACAACGAGAAGGGGACGAGGGCGGAGATCTCCACGCTGAGGACGAGCGACTCGTCTTCGTCCGATTCGAGGATGTCCCGACGCTTGGAGGATGAGGACGAGGAAGGGATGAGCGAACGGGAAGGGAGAAGGAGTGGTCGGAGACGGGTGGACAGCGCATGGGTCAAGGAGTAGGTTTTGAGGAAGGAACGACGGAGGGAGGGGATAGCTTCTGCCTTCTTGGAATGCGAAGACCGGCGTTGGTGCTGGTTTTGGGATGGAGGAGCAGGGAGCGGTTTACTTGCTTGAGGTTGAGATTTGGATCTGGACCGAGAGAGACGCGACAGCTTGAACCCTGTGTTAGATTTCGCATCTAGACCACCCAAGAGGTCGATTTCAGCCCAATCATCACCCAACTCATACTCGTCTTCTTCTTCCTCTCCTTCCTTCGACTCTTCCTCTTTGGATTGACCACCCGCCCCCAAATCCACCTCTTCCGTCTCCACTCCATTGACTCCATTCGTTCTCCTAACCTCAAGTTCACCCTGAGCACTAGGACGCAGAGAGTCATCCCCTCCCTCGTCTCTAAACACCGTCGTAGCCATCAGTCTAGCGGCGACGTCTTCCGACCCTCCCCTGATCTTCACCACAGGGACATTGCCTTCGAACATCCAGACAGCCCGTCCATCTCCTACCCACGGTCCAGCCTTCGGTTTAGGCAAGCTCCAAGCGAGCACCCCATTTCCACCTCCCGGAGTCCCTCCTCCTCCTCCTGGTGCTGAAGTCGAAGGGGAGGTGGAGGGCACGGGGTTCGGAGTGAGAGGCGGACGCTTCCAGCCAGGAGCTGGGGAGGGAGGTGGGAGGGAAGAGGAGCCGTTGAGCGTGAGACGGAAGGAGGTCGGCGGGGAGTTCGGGGACGAGCTTGAGGGTGAAGATGAGGGTAGGTAGGAAAGCTCGAGGGAGGGATGGATCGAGCGCAGGAAGGTGGGCGTTGGAGGTGTGGGCGACGTGAGGATTAGGTAGATTGTCAAGTTCTCGTCTGGATCCAATGATTAGTATGTTCCCTACGAGTGTACTCATTCCTAAACATCATATACTTGATTCGCTAGTCATGATCCATATAGCAATATTCATGGCCGTACAACATGCTCACAGCCATACTAAAATTGATGAAAATTGCTAACACCATTGCTGAAAATTCATGGCGGACATTGACGTGGTGAAATGAAGAATAGAACTGACCATAATACAACTGAGACCGCCCACCACTATCCTCTGCATCCTGGACGATGGCGCTGACATGGGCAGCATCTGACTGTGCGGCGTGACGTGGGAGAGGCCTCGATGGCACGTGGATAGTGAAGTACGAGTCGAGGAATAACGCAGATGCCATCGTTCTTTGCTGGCTTGAGCTTATTACCGATTTCAAAATGAAATGTTCATTGTCTGCTGCATTGTTCGACGAACAAAGAAATAAGATTCAAGGGAAGACAAAGACAGTTTGCTGCGCTTTTGAAATGCATTTATACCCAACACAACACCAAGACAGCACAGACAGCCAGTCACAGAAAGCGGGAAGGAAAGGGCAGACGGTTATACACGATATTTACAGGATATTTACTAACTCGGTAACAACGTTCAACCTAGTTCTGCACGAGGCTGTCCGTCCCTGTCCAAGGCGAGTCAATGTGCGATACTTGACTACTTTAAAACTACTTCCAAGCCAGCGTTCCCTGTCCAAATTTTATAGCACAACTCTCAGCAGCTCAAATCGACTTCGTTCAACGTCACGTCGCACATGAGGACACCTCTCCCAGCACCAGTCGTCGAAAATGGCGTCCGCTATTCCTCCAAACAGAGGGACCTCTATACCATCTTAACGCGCCAACCCGAGAACTTTTTCTCCAACTCCAAGATCCTCTCCAAGCGTAAATCTCGCACCTTTGATTGGTTCGTCAACACCTTCCTCTTCGGCATGAAGATTAAGACTTGGTTCCCCATCATCGCAAAATTTATCTGGATCACCTTCAAGCTAAACCCTTTCAGGTTTAGTATACATCTGTGTGGGAGTTTCATCAGGCGAGTGGTCCCTCCGTTCGAATGTATGAGCTGCAGTGAATCTGATCGTTGAGTCCAGATCCCTCTCTCCAGCTCTGGCCATTCACTTCAGCTCCAAGCTGATCACCCTGGTATCTCCTCTTCTTCGACTCCTGTGATGACGTACTAACATGATAATACCCAAAGACGCAGGCAGCAATCGATAAGCCACAGAGCATCAAAAAGCGCCAACTCTACTCGACTGCTCTCACCTCCGTCTTCTTCGGCATGCTCGAGACCGTCATCAACAAGCTTCTGGTCTACAACGACGGAGTTCTCGACTTGGCTTACGAGTGCGTCCTCCCATCTGATCCTACAGAAACTTCCTGCTAGACATCGAATGACAGGTCCATGATCCAATCCCGTCTCCTTGCTGCTCGCGCACGCTTAGATCTCCCAACTTTAGAGTCTTCCAGCACCACGAAGCTATTCAATTCGGCTAGTGACCTCCTGCACCACCACGAGGCGTTCGGGTTCATGAAGTGTGTCCCTTCTCATCCCATCGTCCAATAACTCCTCAAAGTGGTGAAACGAAACTGAACGGGTGGGCGGGAACAGGGACCTGATAAAGACAACGATGGACATGGGCGGTCTCTTCTTCCGCGCCTACCTCCTCACCAACCAACTCGAGCGCTCCAACCTAGACCTCGCATTTATGTCTCTCCTAGGCACTCTCGCCGGCTTTCTACGCTGGACCTTCCGTGGCGGACCGACCTCTTCCAGTGCTACAATTACCGATCCAGCATACCACCGTTTGCAGAACCTATACAATCTGACGTCCAAGCGCTCGCTTAGTCGAGAACTCAGACTCTTCAACCTTTATCCTTACATCCAATCTCACCATGCCCAGGCTCAGGAGACTCTGACTGGAATGTCAGCTGCTGATCCGAGGAAGAATAGGCTCGGACTATCTGAGACACTTGAGGCGGTCGACATTTTATCGAGGAGCATGGTATATGTTGCCTTTGCACTCAAGGCTATTCAAGGGAAGGCACATGACTTTGCGAAACTCACGTTGCTCAAGGATAGCGCTGATCAAGTCGCGTATGAGGTGCGTACATTTCTCCATATTTCGAACCCGTCAAAGAACTGCGATGTTGACGGGGAAGTAGATTTGGGACTTGATCTGGAGGCTCGACGATGTCAAACAGTCCTCAGATTCCATTAAGGACTTTTTCAAATTAGACAAGATCAGGCCTAAGCTGGTCGAGCCCGAGGTCCCACAGGAGTACAAACGGATAGAGAACCAAGGAAGAAGGGGGATGAAGATTGAATTCCGGTCCGTCCTCCACTCTAACCGCCTTATATCTTGTACAGCATGGCAGACTAAGCTTCGTCTATACAATTATAGGGACGTCGTGTTCGGATACCCATCCACATCTAAGAAAGCCTTGAACGGCACTTCCTTCACCATCCAAGCTGGCGAGACGGTCTGCGTCGCAGGCTATAACGGAGCGGGGAAGTCGACAATCATCAACCTGATCACTCGTCTCTACGATCCAAGCAGCGGCACCGTGCTGATAAATGACGTTGACATCCGGGAATACAGCTCTTTCGAGCTCCGCGAACACATGATGGTTCTCCTCCAAGACGGCGAACGGTACGACATGTCCCTGGCCGAGTGGATAGGCCTGGGTAATCCCTCAACGCTGGATATCAATTCAAAAGAGAAGCGAGAACGTGTTGAGGAGGCCATTGTCACGGCTGACGCGAAGGAAGTCGTGGAGAAACTCCCAAAAAAAGCCGATTCCATCCTTGGCCCGACTCCTATCAACCATTCCGCAGATTCATTCCAGAAAGAGCATGTCTTTCCTTCCTTCCTTTACATCAGCCATGCCTGACCAGAGTTCCCGTAGATGCATCCAGTACGATCTGCTGACATATGAGCTCGAGGTGGAAGAGGAAAATGGAGAAGAGGTTGAGAGCGATTCAGATAGCGAGTCAGGTTCAGATGGTGGAGATGGAGATGGAGATAAAAAGAAGGAAGAGAAGGGAGAGAAGGGAGAGAAGGGAGAGAAGGAAGAGAAGGAAGAGAAGGAAGAGAAGGAAGAGAAGAAGGTGGTGGTGGTGGTGGAGAAGGTGGACGAACCGATCGAGAAGCGAGAAAAGAGGGAATTGAAGCGGAAACGGAAAGCGCTCAAAGTAGCTATGGACAATCTCCGGAACCCCCCCTCATTTTCTGGAGGTCAGTTCACCTCTTGCCTATTCTTATCGATATATGGCTGAACATCGATGTAGGGGAGTGGCAAAAACTCTCCATCGCTCGCTCCTTCATGCGTTCGACCGATCTATGTATCTTCGACGAAGTTTCTAGCGCTTTAGATCCCTTAGCTGAGAGCAAGATCTTTGATGAGATCTTTCGGCAACGCGGCAAACAGACCACGATCTACATCACTCATAGAATGCACTCTGCACCTAAAGCTGATCGGATCATCATGCTCTCCGAGGGCAAGGTCGGTTTCTTCTCCCTAGTGTGAAGCAGCATCACTGATCTAATCGTGTCACGCCGTAGACTGTTGAGACTGGGACCCATGAGCAACTCATGAGGCTCAATGGGAAATATGCCGAGATGTTCAAGGTTCAGGCAGATGCGTTCAAGGATGAAGAGAAGCAACGGCTGCCAAACTAAATTCATAAAGTCGCATATACATCATCGCCATCCGCATATGTAAATAATAGAAGTGGCATCTTGACTTAGATCTGTACTAGATTATACAGCATGTAGACAGCAATCGCAAGGCAGCGCATTGAGGTGACAAGAGCCTTTTATTGCATGGTGCATAACAAAGGTAAAAGAGAGGGATAGGACATAAAGAAATGGCATAGCACCCCGAGCGTTTACTACATTCACCAATAAGGAACCCATCAGCGAGTGCGCCACAGGAAAGCAAGACATAACACGGACCTCTTCTTCCTCATCAGCAGCCTCTCCGCCGCCAGCAGCTGCGCGAGCCCTCTTTCGCTTAACACGTCCGGCCCTTCCACCTCCATACGGAGAGGTCAAGGCGAAGTCAATGTGCTATTGCGGTATTTGATCAGCGTCAGGGCTGTGACATCGCAAACAACGTACTTTCTGAGAATCCAGACGGACGACGAAGGAGGGGACGTTGACGATTTGTTTTCCGACACTGCACAGTAACCATTCAACCCAATGCTTGTATGAATGAGCAAGTTGCGCACCGAATGTGCCTCTGCCTGATGAGGACCCTAGCGTGATGAATGCTCTTCGCGAGACCGGACTTGAAGACCTGAGTCTGGAGCCTCCTCTCCATGAAATCCTCGATTTTGAGGGCAAGCACATAGTCGAGCCTCATCCTATTCTCATCCAACACCCCGATCCTGACCAACCTCCTAATCAACGCATTACCCTCGAAGAGCCTCTTGGGATCCTTGTCCTCCAACTTGAGAAGTTCACGAGCAGCTCGTCGAATCTTGGACAGGATGAGAGAGATACGCCAAATCTCTCGCTTGTTTCGGAGACCGTATTCTCCAGCGAGACGAAGCTCGGAGTCGAGACGGGGAGCCTCGAATGGTCGACGAGGGACCTTGTAGCTGCCGACAGAGAAATTAATAACATCAGAGTGGACGGGAGGAGCATGATGGCATACGTTTTTGAAGCGTTCCTTGGAGCCTTCGGCATGATACTACTTACGTTGGACGCTTCTTCGTTAAAATGTTCCTCTGACTGACTTGCGTGGCTCTCGTATTTTTCGGAAAATAAACCTGGCCCCCTAGGTTTGGTTTTGTCTGCTCACGACGATTCAGTTCTCAGGCTAAGTCCCATTTCTCTTCTCTTTCATCCCCTTCAAGAGTACGTTCTTATGCTCTTATGGATGTTGAGATGCTGACTGTTTCTCTTTCCAGTGCCCCACTCCTTGTTAGTTTCCTTCCTCACTTCAATGCTTCCATCTCTCCACCAAACGATGCGCTGACCACATGCTGATATTATAGCGGTTACCGTGCCCGCACGCGGGACATGTTCAAGAGGGGATTCAAAGAACATGGACCGATCAAGCTATCGACTTACCTGAAGGTTTACAAGGTTGGAGATATTGTTGACATCAAGGCAAATGCTGCTACTCAGCGTGGTATGCCACACAAGTACTACCACGGGTATGTTTCGTTACATCCTATGTTGGTGCTTGAGAACCTGAGAGGCATACGTGTGTGGATAAAGCCGTACCGGCGTTGTTTACAACGTCACGAAGAGCTCAGTCGGAGTGATCGTCTACAAAGTCGTCGGCAACCGATACCTCGAGAAGCGAGTCAACCTCAGGGTTGAGCACGTTAAGCACTCCAAGTGCAGAGACGACTTTTTGCAGCGCGTCAAGTCCAATGCCCAGAAGAAGAAGGAGGCCAAGGAAGCTGGAAGTGAGTCTTTGTTCAGGCCTTTCCCCCCTTTCTTCATTCATCAAAATGTGAACTGACGGATGGATGATCAGACACTATCGTCCTCAAGCGTCTGCCTCTCGCACCCAGGGAGGCTCGTACCGTTTCCACAAAATCAAACATCCCAGAAACCCTCGCCCCTGTTGCTTACGACACCACAATCTAAGCGATTGTTTTGGTTTCTCCCGCCTATCCTCATATCACCTACTTCTTCCTATGTGCCAATTTCGTCTATGCAAAACATCCATGGTATACGCATGCTCTCTGCACTTTCTCCGTTGTGTGACACCACTGTTCCGCCTAAGCCTAGCTCCCAGTACAGTTTCAATTTCCTCAGTATCAACTCCCTCCACACAACGACTCCAGCATTTTAATGCATAACTAATATTTTATATCACAACTATCCTGACTCCTGACGGAGCGGATGAAGCGGAGCGTGAGCGTTTTTTGGGTGGATATCGCGCGATAGCGGCACATTGAGATTACGACTGCCATTCCTCCACACGGCTCAAAATATCCCTGCTATAACTCTTCTACGCTCAGAATCCCATATTGTTCGAGAAGTTCAGGCAAATTTTGCGACCCAAAGGAAGTCTCGTCACGTGTCTCACCCCCCAAGTGCGGATCTGAGCCCCTCAATTTTTTTGTCATCCATTCGCCACGACGAGCACTTCTTCCTTCCGCCTTCCAGCATGCTACGTTCACCCGCCGCCCTTCGTTTGCTTTCACGCACATCTCCCCGCTCAGTGCGAGCATTTTCCAGTCGCTCGCCAATTGTCCGAAACGCGACTGCAGTCAATGTCAATGTCAACGACACTTTGACCCCTTCGGCCTCCATGCTGGGGTTCTCTGTCCAGGAGCAGGAGAAGGTGGTTGAAAAGATGGGACTGCCAAAGGTGGAGGGACGGCCGATATATCTTGACATGCAGGTTCGAACCTCTTCTTAGCTTGATGATGCTTTTTTTGTTTCAAGTTTCATTTGCAGTCTTGCTAATTAATTGTATTGTGTTGAACAGGCTACAACTCCTATGGACCCCAGAGTCGTCGACAAAATGCTCCCCTTCATGACCACTTACTATGGGAATCCACATTCTCGCACCCATGCCTACGGTTGGGAGACAGAGGCGGCAGTCGAGGAAGCACGAGCAGTATGTCATCTCCCGGCATAGGCCTATTTCTCATCATCTAACCTTCTTTTCCTCGATATTCCAGCATGTTGCTTCAGTCATCGGCGCTGATGCGAAGGATATTGTTTTTACCTCCGGCGCAACTGAGTCGAACAACATGTCTATTAAAGGCATTGCGAGGTTTCATAAAGGCAAGAAGAAGCATATAATCACCACGCAGACGGAGCATAAATGCGTTCTCGACTCCTGCAGAGCGCTTCAAGACGAAGGTTTCGATGTCACGTATCTCCCCGTGTTGCAGAACGGACTGGTGGACCTAAAGGTTCTGGAAGATGCGATTAGGGAGGATACTGTCTGCGTTTCGGTATGTTGCATTGGTCTTTTTATTCATTCGCTGTAACAAGCGGAGAAGACATCAATCTGATGATGTGGAGCAGATCATGACGGTCAACAATGAGATTGGTGTTATCCAGCCGCTGGATCAAATCGGTGAAATTATCAAGAGGCACAAAGGGGTCTACTTCCACACAGATGCAGCTCAAGGTGCGACCTTTTCGTCCTTCCTCCCAATTGCGACTCTAACAATTTCTTCCAAAGCGGTTGGAAAGATCCCACTTGACGTGAACAAGTCGCAGATCGACCTGATGTCCATTTCAGGACACAAGCTCTATGGTCCCAAAGGAATAGGAGCCTGCTACGTTCGACGCCGACCCCGCGTTCGATTGGAGCCGATCATTTCTGGAGGTGGACAAGAGAGGGGGCTGAGGAGTGGAACCGTCCCTGCACCCTTAGTGGTTGGGTTTGGAGAGGCGTGTAGGATCGCCAAGTTGGAGATGGAGAGGGATAGACAGCATGTGGAGAGGCTGTCGAAGCGACTTATCGACGGTGTCATGAGTCGCTGTACCCATATTGTGAGGAATGGAGATGTGAATGGGTATCCGGGATGGTACGTATTCTTCTCCTTACTCCTTCAACACAGGTACTGATGTACTTCTTGATGCGGATCTAGTGTCAACCTTTCTTTCAATTACATCGAAGGTGAATCCCTCCTCATGGCCCTAAAAGACATCGCTCTCTCCTCCGGCTCAGCCTGCACCTCTGCTTCGCTCGAGCCTTCCTACGTCCTCCGCGCTTTAGGGGCTGAAGAAGATGCGGCGCACTCGTCCATCCGTTTTGGAATCGGGAGATTTACAACGGAACAGGAGATCGACTTTGTTGTCGAGAAACTGGTCAAAGTTGTCGAGAGTGCGTACCTCCTTTCTGTCTTGTGCGAATGATAGGATGCTGACTGTGCATCTTTGCTGGATTGTAGAGCTCAGGGACCTTTCGCCGCTTTGGGAAATGGTTCAGGAAGGCATTGACCTCAAGACCATCAATTGGTGAGCTCTCTTCAGTCTTCCGCTAGTTTAGGGGCAAGAGCTAATGAAGGTCATTGCAGGTCGCAACACTGAGAAAAGAGCTTTTAATCGTCTTTTGCTCGCTGTATTACTAGTTTAGCTGTTTAATGTTATGATTGCGTCCTTACCAGAGCCACCTTGAAGCGTCCTGTGGCTGTGTGGAAGATGTCAAAGGCGTATTCCTGTTCTGAAAGTAAGGTTTGAACAATTGTACTATGTTTAAACCTTCGTTCCCGGCGAGTCGACCGATTGCCATAAAGTGGCGTAACCATCCTCTCTTTGCTGCCTCCCTTTCACCTTTCTTCTTTCTGATCCTTTCTGCATTCCCCCTCTACCTGCACATCCTCCCCAGTTACGACCCAAATGCCAAGACGCGAAAACACTTCCTCCTCCCGCCATTCGAAGCGGCTTTCTCGGACTCTCCCCCAACACATCGACTCTGTCGTTTCCCTTGCGGATTCACTGGCTCTTTTGCAAAATGAAAGTGGCTTGGAGGGCTCTCAGGGGTATAGGGAGGGACATGCGACGATGGAGGATGCCATGAGAGAGTATTGCAGAGCTGGTTTGAAGACCCACTGGGATATGGAGGAAAAGGCGAAGAGGAAGGTTATGTGGAGTGAGTCCAGGCAATTTTCACCCAGATTATTGCTTTGATGAAAAGCCACGGAAGGACACGTTACTGATTCATGACGTTGGGGACAGGTGGATTTCTCATTCGCGCCGGCTTCGACATTCTTTGCTCTTCTTTGTACATCTTCCCCTTTCGGGACATGATCAAAATATCCATTGATACTGGGGATACCGGGAAATGCAATTGTCTAGTAACTTTACTCCAAACATGTGGCTTTAATGCTAAATGCAAGGCGGATAGGTTTGGCTTCCGAATAAGAAGAAACTACTTGAGAGGATCGAGAATGGCACCTCAGCTTATGGCCTTGATGGAAAGGGGAAGAGGGGGATTGTCGTGAGTCTTCACGGCGGTGGATGGACAATGTATATTTCTCTCATGCGTACAGTCTCCGAAACTAATACGAATCGAACGCAGATGTCGACCTCACGTAGATTATACTCTTTGTCGCCACATGGCAGACGAGCTCGAAACGGTGGTGATTGCGTTCGTCTCTCTGCTCTCTACTTACCCATCCGCTGAAGAAAGCCTAGGCCTGACTATCGCAAAGCGCCTCGCTACCCATACCCACACGCAATCTTTCAACTTCATGCTGTACTTCAGTGGCTCTCATCCGGCGCACTTCTCCCGCACCTTCCAGCTGCTATACGGCCACTAATCACGTCCCAACGCATATCCCTCCTCGGAAACTCGGCAGGTTCCAACCTATGTGCCTCCCTCACCGTTCTGTCCATCCTCCAACCGCTTCCCTTTGGAGCAAAGATTGTTTCCTGTTCACTCCTTTACCCCGTCCTCAATCTTTCCATCCCTTATGGAGACAAACTATCGATGATGGTTGCGAGCAAGGAAGGACTGCCATCATGGATGTCTCTCCTCTTCCTCCGATGCTACGTCCCACCACCTCGTCTCACAACCGATCTCGCACTCTCTCCTGCTCTCGCTCCCAACGTCGTGCTAGAGAAGTTTCCCCCCACCGTCGTCTGTTCGGCACAGCGGGACTATTTAGCAAAAGAAGCGGACGATTTCTCCGACCGGTTGAAGGATCTAGGAGTGAAAGTTCGACATAGGAATTTTGAGCAGGTCGGACACGCCTTCGACGCCAAACCGGAGCTGTGGAGTAAGAGGCAGAGGGAAATCAATAATAAGGCCCGCGTGGAAGCCTGGAAGATGATTTCGGATGTTATGGTCGACGCCCTCGCAGAAGAGAAGGAGGTAGAAGAGGCTAATGAGGTGATGCTTCATAGAGCGGTTGAGTCCGCGCAAAGGGATACGGATAGTACGAGGAGCAATGACATCTTGAAGAAGTGATAATGGATGATATAACGTTTGTGATGATGTACTTTTAGAATTCTCTCCCTCACTTTAGACGAATCGGTTTAGTGGTGTAGATAATCTCGCATTAGCAACGCATGGACTATCTTGGATAGCTGTATTTTTCAATCCAACATCTGCTTATACTTACAAACCTGCTCGAGTGCCACCACCCTGAATACTATGGAGCCAGAAGAGTGCAGGTACAAGTTGCCCTGGACCTGTCAGCCGTAGTATTATCATGTATAGAGATACAATTGATACAACTAACACTTGCAACTAACACTTGTATCAGGTCTGAGTCTGGTCCAGAAAGATTGTCAACTGAAGGATCAATCATTTGGCATTTATATGTGGACAAGAGTTTGTGCCATGACATGTTTCATTTATCCAATGTGAGGTGGGGTTGGTTCAGGATTTCCTCGCTCAGTTTCGACATTCTTGTTCCGTTCAACTCGCACCGCCGTTTCTGCCTCTGATAATGCTATTTATAGGATTATATTCATTTACGCTAATGCTTAAGTCCAAATGCAACGTTAAAGATTTTCTTTACACGAATACTACACCAATCAGGACGAACAACGTTTCGGAAAGGGAAACGAGCGAGCTATTCGTGGATGTTCCTCGCCTCTTACGGACAACTACCTGAACATCCCAGGTAAAGGATTGCCACAGCGATCCTGCGAGCGCGTTCGTGCGAGGGGTTACAGCTGATGGATGCCTTCAGACAATTGTTTCCTGTGGTCCACGTCATCACGAGAAGTGACGAATATACGGCATCAACGGACATATTACATCCCGTTGCCCGTACAAACAAGCCCATGTTCACTCGTCAACAGCAATATTCTGTGGCCGTGAAGATCTTACGGGAATGAGTAGATCACGGCTAACTACAGCCTTCTCGGTGTGTGTGGGGTCGGGGGCGTTGGAAGCGATTCGAGCAGCATCTCATCTCATGATGATCATCCGTTTGGTGCAAGTGGCGGAACATCGGGTCTGTCCAGTGCGCTGTCTTACAGCCGTCTACTTTCTAGCTAAGCTATAAAAGGGGGCATGACTTTCATCTTTCTCTCCATCAACCCGCCACATTATCAACAACACTCAAAGCCTTTTACGAACACACCCACGAATCAAACATAAACATACATAATGAAGTTCACACTCAGCATCCTCCTCGCCGCCTCGGCTGCTCTTGCTTCTCCCGTCAAATTCATCAAGCGTGCTGGTCCCAGCGGCGTGCTTCAGACACCCACGGATTCAACTGTCATCCAGTATGTCAACTTTTTACCCCGGATATAATTTCTAACACTTTTGCAGAGATATTGATGGCGTTGAAGTGCAATATTCGCGTGTGAATGGTGACCAAGGATTCTACACGGAATACAGTACGTCTCTCCCTGCGGTTGAATGCGTCTGGAGTGACATGATTCAATTTAGTCGACATTGATCTCATCGATAAGAGCGTGCCGGATGGGCAGACCTATCGAGTAGCGACTGGAATCACATCCAAGGACAAGGACACGCCAATCTCGACCTTCTTTAACATTCCCTCTCCTGCTGATGTCCCTACCAACCTTCAGTAAGCCTTTCTCCCTGCTACAGTTGAATTCGGCTGAGAAACGGTTTAGGGTTCAATGGCAAATCGTGATCACTGAGTATCAGGATGGGCAGGATGGGCGCATCTCTTTCAAAGCAGCCGCTCCTACTTTTACCACCAGAGTGACTGGTGGTGATCAATGTGCTGGGCGTCCTAACGGGGATTGCGGAAACACTGCTTAAAGGAAGTCTTGACCACGGAGAACTCTTATGATGGACACTTTTTGATTGTAATCAATTTATCATTCTTTTTGCATTATCCATGCTGCGTCGCCAGCTTGAGTCTGAAGACGTAAAGTTGACCCAACCTGAATGCGAGCTCCTTGTCCTTTCTCCCTTTCCAGTCCATTCGATTTTCGTTTCTTCATCGCTTTATGCTTTCTATGCTTTCACCAGCCACCATGGCCTCTAACAGTCCTTCCAATGCCAGACGCTTCGGCACAGTCACAGGTAGCTCACGCTTAACAAACCCTCCTTCCACCATAACAAGTTCCCTATTCCTCGGTTGGACCTCCTCTTACATCTATTCGTATCACCAAGCGCCGTCTCTGTTTCACCTTTGCTTTTCTTCAGGCGAACACCGTTCCTTGCATCAACCTTCCTGTGGAACTGATAGATTTTGCGTGTTCTTCGGAGTTCACGTGGGAAGAAACGAGAATTAGTTATTCGAACGTTTCGGACGAATGGACACTTGTGGAGGGATGGGAGAGCAAAGAACAAGTAGAGAGATACGTGAATGAGCGGTGTGTGGCTTTTGCTCAAATTGCTGCCAATATCTCAGTGGAGAAACAGAGCCGATTTTGTCAAAGAGGTCGTCGACGAGGTTTCACCAAAACTTGCAAATTGCAATCAGTGGACACACTCGTACGTTCATGACGGCTCTCTCCTTCTGACTGAGTGGTGGTCTAACAGAACAGAGCCATTCTTTATTGCTATACCTTTCCCTTCGATTCTTCATACATCGCCATTCCTTGTCATTGATGGACAGGTGTTTCCTTGTTTTGTGTTGAACAATGGGGAAGTAATTGCGTACAGCATCAGGAAGAGGCGAGCAAAGGAGGTTATTATTGAGATGGTTATGAAGGAGGGACTTACGGGACCTTGAGTTTTATTTACCACTGAATTGCCTAAAGGCGGAAATAGGGCACGAGGCACATAAGACCTTCACAAGCTGGCTTTATGTATGATTGGAAGTTAGTACATGTAGATTAAGGCAGAGGTACGCACTTACTGTAAAGGAGAGCAAAGTGCGACCAGGGAACGACTGCCAGCTTGGTGTGAGGACCGCACCGGTACCGTGTGCCTCTAATTGTTCCTCGTGGACTTTATTTGCCATCGGGTTCAATCTTGTCGTGATTCCGTCGGCAAACATGTTGCCATAAAATGAGACAACGATTTCCTGGGTCTGAGTATCAACGCTGTCCCAGGATCACCTCAGCCTAGCCTCAGCAGCTCTCAAGCTGCCATGCCAGGCTTGCCCTCCCCACCTTCCTTCGACGTCAAAGTCCAAGGGTTGACGATCTCTCCACCGCCAGGGACGCAGAGGATACCGCTGATACCCTTCACTGTTAATCTGCCAGAAAATTGGTTTGGGAAAAAGCGAGTGCAGAGGAAATTGTTGGACAATGTTAGTCTTACGTGCAAGAAAGGCGAGGTACTTGCCATGTAAGTTATGCTCTGCCTTCGGCGAATCGGTGTGTTTGCAAGAGGAAAGATGATCGCGAGCGCTTTTGCTCATTGTCAAACGGAATACTTTGCCTAACATTGTTATTGATTCTCCAAAGAAGCTCTTCCGGGTTACTTAACACTCTAGCGATATAATCAGCTGCAAGGGAACGGAAACATCTTGAATCCTATTGTCACAGTAGCTCCAATGGAGATTTCTCTTTTCTGCAGCGCATTATAGCTGCTTTGGCACTGAGCCTTTCTTAAGCTGTCTGAAGCTCTCAGCGCTGCAGAGAGACTTCTGTCGAGTCGCAAAGACCGCATCGCAGTGGAGGCGGTGTTTCCCTGTTACAAGCAACGCTAAATGCACAATTTCGAAGCACCACGGACTCGAGCAGAGATTTCGACGACCTCATGAACTGAAAATAAGGATTTCGGACCTTCCTGTCCAATTCCACTGCTAGTAAAGTTGACAATGTTAATATCCATTGGGTACAATTGCTACGGACCTTCCTGTCCAATTCCACTGCTAGTAAAGTTGACAATGTTAATATCCATTGGGTACAATTGCTAGTGTTAGTAGTTGCCCTTTAGCTGACAGGAAAATATGTCCTCTCTTCTCAGGAGTTAAGAGTCCCAGAACCGCACTGATAGTCATATTCAGCATTGGGGGCTCAGGAAGCGGCAAGAGCACGCTTCTTTCCTCACTCGCCGCTCGTCTGGCCAATCTCGAAATGGATTCCGGCGAGATCAGCTTTATCCCTCGCTCTTCAGGTCCATCTGTGTCCGGAGGTTTGAGAATTTCGAAAGAGCACAAACATCCACGAGGGATTAGCAAGATCGTGGGATATGTGAAACAAGACCCGAGTTTGTTGCCGTATCTGACTGGTGCGCTTCACACCTTTACTTTCCTGAAATCCTGGATCAGTTGACGTGGTTGGCATGGACAGTGAGGGAAACTTTGGAAACTGCCGCTGCACTCAGATTGCCTTCGGACGCGCCGGCGAGCATTGTCGCTGAGATTGTGCAACAGACTTTGAACGAGCTGGGCCTGGAAGAACAGGCGGAAACCATTGTTGGAGCGGAAGGTGGACGAGGGTGGGGGAGGAAGGTTTGCTGCTATCCCCTCTTTTACAACTGAGTTCTGCGTGACTAACGTGTCAATGTGCAGGGAATTTCAGGCGGCGAACGCAGACGGTGTGTCCTCCTCTCACCATTTAATGGATAACCCGAACCAAATTATGCGCAGATTGAGCATTGGTTGTGTCATGGTCACCCGCCCTTCTGTTCTCCTCTTGGACGAACCCACAACAGGGCTGGACGCCTTCTCGTCGTATCAACTCCTCTCCACGTTATCCCAATTATCCCGTCGAGGGCGTACAATTATTTTGAGTATCCACCAGCCTCGCTCAGAAGCGTTCAAAATCTTCGACCGTCTAGCGGTCCTCACGAAAGGCTCTCTCGTCTACGCTGGTGCGACAAAAGATGTCATGTCATATTTCCGGAGCGTTGGGCATAAGCCCTTGTTGAAGCAGCAGAACCCTCTTGATTGGGTCATCGATCTAAGTAGCGTCGACACGAGGGACGATGACCTCGAAAGAGAGAGCACGGAGAGAGTGGAGAAGCTGAAGGAAGAGTGGAGAAAGAAGGCAGATTATTCAAAGGATTCGAACCATGAACCTTCGACGGAAGCGAAAGCTTCCTCGAATCGATCTTCACTGGAGAAGGAGCCGTTAGACGAGATGTCGACTTACGTCGACCCAGAGAAACGAGTTTCATCTGTTTTAGATGATAAGTACCCACTGGAGGATCCGTCACCGATTGGAGATATCAAGAAAGATCAAAACGATGAGCTTGAGCGGTTCTCGTCTTTTGGAGAAGGAAGCGAGCTTATCGGCAAGCGTCCATCGTGGTGGCGACAAACTATCGTACTGACGAGACGAGCACTGCTGAACGTTCTGAGGAATTATGGGCAGACAGCTGGATTCTTCATACAGACCATCATCATGGCTGTTGTAATTGGGGCCGCATTCTACCAATTACCAGAAAATCCAGGTGGGATTCAATCTATCAAGACGCTGTGCGTCACTGCCTAATAACTGAGAAGGTAACTTATTACATCATTGCTGCACAGGTGCTATTTCGTCAACGTGATGAACTATTATCTCCTCCTTATGGTCTACACCTTCGTCCTTTGCTCTGAATTCCGCGTTTTTGATTATGAGCGCGAGGACGGGCTTTATGGAACCCTGCCTTACCTGGTAGCTATTAATTTAGCATATCTCCCCATCAATGTGATAGCGTTCGTTTACTCCTTTGATCTTGATAAATGTTAAACTGATTACTAGACCCACGGTATACTCAATCATCGTCTACTTCATGACGGGATTGCGAAAAGACGATCTCGCTTACCATTTTTGCTGCTTCATGGCCAACGTACGGAGGTCGCTTCGTTTACCAAACGTCAAACTTATCTATATCAACAGCATATCCTCCAACAAATTGCAAGTTTCGGCTATGGTCTCGTTTCTGCGGCGACAAGTCGATCCTTCGCTCGTGCAAGTTTAGTTGGAAATTGTGAGCAATAAATTTGGCAGATTTGATGGACTAACAACTCGGATAGCCTCTTCAATAGTTCTCCTTCTTACTGCCGGATATGTCTTGGTGGATGTCCCGGTTTACATGTAAGAAGCTAATCTCTTCTACTGCCATAAACAAGACTTACCATCGCCCGAAGCAAATGGGCAAGGTGGATCAGTCCGTATTATTACGGCTTCCATTGGCTCGCAACATCTCAATTCGAGGATCGACGGTTTGCCTGCAAAGGTATTTGACTTCGTTTACAAGTAGTGACGGGAGATGAACTACTTTGCAGGGATCACTGGACCTGCGGCCAATCAATGCATAGGGGAAAACGTGCTTATAGGAATGAAAATCAACGGAAGCATTCCCGATTACGGTATAGCTTTATCCTTCTACAGGATCCTACTGATGAGAAACGCTAGCATGGCCGTTGGGGATCCTAGCATTCTGTACTCTTTTGTTCACGTCAGCTAATTTCCTCATGGTTGCATCTTGTCACTGATTGCTCTGCTTAACGCTGGGCAGGATATCCTTCATCCTTCTTCAGTGGCATCACCCTGGAGGCGTCAAACATGCACGAGCGCGATACACGGATGAAGCTGAGTTAAAACGAACAGAAAAAACAAGCTTGCAAGAACTTGAAAGCCAGCGGACGAGGGACGGCATCAAAGTTTCCGTGGAGCATTTACGGCTTTCAGTCATCCAGAAGGCTTTCGTCCATCCAAAAGAATCGAAGGAAAAAGTTATCCTCGACGAGTGCTTCGGAGAATTCATGCCTGGCAAAGTCACTGCCGTCATGGTAAGTATCCAGAATAAAATAATCCAGGATGCTTACTTCAGAACAGGGACCAAGTGGTGCTGGAAAGAGTAGCCTTCTGCAACTTCTTGCTGGCCAGCTCCAGGAAGGCGCAATATCTAAATGGAAGTGCGAAGGATCGATTAAATTCAATGAACACGCCGCCGATAACCATCGAAACATCTGTGGTTTCGTTGAACAAGTGCGTTGGTTTCCGAACACTTGGCCAGACTGATCGTTTATCTTTCTAGAGCGATAAACATCTTCTCCCCGCCCTCACTGTAAGCAATGATCTCAGACTGGCGATGGTGACCATAGTTTCCCATAGGTGCGAGAAACGTTGCTATATGCTGCAGTATTGAAGCTCCGAAACATGACCAAACGACAAAAAGCAGCCAGGGCAGAACAGGTTTTGAGGATGTGAGTTCTCTCTCTGTGTCGCCACCATAAAATCTAACTTTTTATAGGTTGGGCTTGAAAGAGTGTGCGGATAACTTGGTGGGAGGTGACTTGATCAAAGGTAGATTTGCGTCTGCTTCTCGCGCTCTCGTTGACTGAACTATACAGGCATCAGCGGGGGCGAAAAAAGGTGTGTCAAGAGCACATCCTCATGAGGAAGACTAAGGTGTCTGCAGGCGCCTGTCTTTAGCGATCCAACTACTCAGCGATCCGCCAGTGATAGTAGCGGATGAACCACTGTCTGGTCTAGATTCCTTCATTGCCCGCAACATCATGGAGTGCCTTTCTGCTATCGCACGCTCGGGGCGAACCGTCATCATTTCGATACACCAACCTCGTTCGGACATCTAGGATCTCTTCGATTATGTCCTTTTACTCGCCAAGGGTGGCAAGACAGTGTTCTGGGGTCCAAAGGACGAAGCTCTTCCAACGTTCGCTTCTATCGGTCTGGAATGCCCCAAAGGTAAGCTCATCTTGAGCCAAGAGTTAGTCTGACGATCCATATAGACTACAACCCAGCCGATTTTCTCATCGACGCCATCAGCATCAACAAGCGTACAAAGGAAGATGAGCATCGTTCATCGAAACGTTTGAGCCAAATGCTCGATGTATGGAGCCAGCAAATCTCGTTTGCTTCGAAAACGTCTGAACGCCAACCTGCCAACGACGCAGTTATCGCACATGATACGAAATCTGCGCCAATGCGCTATGCGTTGCCTACGGTCATCTCTCGAAGCTGGAAGAATATGCGACGGCAACCTGATGTCTTTCCAGTTAGGGCTGTGAACCCTCCGTTCCTCGCTCTTATCTTTTGGTTTTTCTATCAACGTCTTTCTCTAGGTCCAACCGGATCGCAGAATCGCATCGGCTTGTTCCAGCAAAACAGTGCTCTTCAGTTCGTCGGAATGTTATCATCCATGGCAATCTATCCGAACGAAAGGAATTTGTTCCTTTATGAATGGTCCAGTACTTCGCGATACTCGCCAGAGACTTTTCTCCTTAGCTATACAGCTATTGAGCTCCCCTTTCAAGTCATCGCCTCCCTGCTTTATGCCATAATCTTCATCTATGGAATGGACCTCCAACACGTGAGCCTACTTTTCCCTTTGTTATTGGCGAAGTTGAAGTTGAGAACACTGCACAGACGCCGCGCATTTTCTTTGAATATTTTACTTCCTGCTGGGCCCTCATATCTGTGGGCGAGAGCATCGGGGTGCGTATACGTTTTCTTCCCTGATCTCACTTCTTATTTCTCGAATATCCAGATCGTCTTTTCCACCTTCGTCGAAAATGGCGGTCTTTCGGTCTCTCTCGTTTCTTCAGGCACGTCCACTCTCTCCTTCATCAGCCAAGCAAAGGTCGTTAATGGTGTGACTCTCGGAATAGCACTGTCAACGATGGCGATAATCTCTGGCATCGTATCAGCTAACGTGCCCACCTGGTTCCAAGCTATCGCTTGGGTAGCAGTGATCAAGATCAGTTCGCGAATACAGATTATCAACGAGATGATTGGGCTGCGATTCAATTGTACCCAGGACCAAATCGCGAATGGACAATGTCTAGCATGTCAGTATTCGATAACCCTCGATTCCTTACTCTCCCACGATCCCTACCTCTCACAAGCTCCTGTATTGGAAGACGTGTGCTGATTCCAAGCGTGGAAAAGTGACGGGTGAACAGGTGCTAGATACCCTTTCGATCAAAGATCGAAACACTGGTAAATTTATCGGGTCAGTTCTCCTCCTTGCCCTTTCCCTTCATCATTGGAAGGAGAATACTGACACTGTGGATGCGTGTGTAGGATCATGATGGCTGTTGTTGTTGCGTATAGGCTCGCCGCACTGGCGGCCTTGAGAATCAAAGTTCGATACCTCTAACCGAGGGACGGTTGGGATGGATAGACAATCTACCGTTTTAGGAATATGAAGTGTAAGCGCACAGCGTGCGCAATCGTCCATAGAAGTGCTTGCTGACGAAGAGGAGAGAAAGTTTCATTGAGACGTAAAATATGGAGCAATGAGATTGATGAGACGTGAATGCATGAAGGATAGAGGATGAATTAACTGCGAAATAAGCAAAGGTGACCATACAAAAGATGGACGCAAACCAATCTATGGTGCGGAAGTGGTAGTCCCCTCCTTCCTCACACCTTCTCCCTCCAAGCCAGGTGGAATGAAACCGGAGCCCTCCATTCTCCGCTCTTCATTTCCCTTCTCGCTCGAGTTCCCTCCCTTCTCTCCCTCCTCTACTAAGAGGTCGTGTTCGTTCAGGAGACCTTCTAGTGACTGTCCTTCTTCTCCATACTTCTTCCTATGGTTCTGAACGAGCTGTTCCATGCGCAGCGCAACACATAGCACATACATCAGAACGTGGCGCACGTCAGAAAGAAATAAGGAACGGACCTGAAGATGGTAAGCAGCGTCATATCCCTTCATGTCCAACTTGGAAATGAATCCTCGCACGCTCTTGCTCTTTCCTTCTTCCACACCGCCGTACCTCGATATCTCTTTCCGAAACGCATACGGCCACTCCGGATAGGCATCTTCTCTTCTGGCCAGTTCAGACGAGACCGGGACAATCTTGGAAACGTAAGGTCGCAGCTAACGTCCACGACAGCACAAAAATGGTTAAAGTCAGCATTTGGTGAATTGAGGAGGATTGATTGAGGAGAGAGGAAGGCGCAAGACGGTCGAGACGTACGCGAGACTGCTCCCAATCCGGGTCTTGAGGTGGTACGAAACGGTTCATGCGCTCTGGCATGAGAATATATGCCCCCGGATTCTTGGAGAATCCGTGCCTTCCTTGTCGTTTGGGAGGAAGACCAGGCAACGTACCCGTTCCTGTACCAAATAAATCCCATCGTTAGAAAGTCAACAAACATCATATTATGGCTGGTATTATGGGCAGCAAGAGGGAGGAGTGGGAGATACGAACCCTTGTAAAAATGCTTGTTCCCATGTTTTGGCGACATGGGAAACTTCCTGGCCTTCTTCCCGAGTGCTGGCAGTGTGGGACGCATGGTTGTCTATGTATGCTTTGGCTCACGAAGCCCTGGCAAAATAATGAAGGAGTTGGTCGTGGTTGGCAATGGTTGGTGTGAAAGTTTTCGCCCGAATTCGGCAAGGCCGAAGGGACTGTCCGATGATGGCCCAACGACGACGCTTTCCCTTTGTTCTTTTTGCTCTCATTCTCACAGCAGCATTGGCTTTCTTCGTCCGCCTACGCACCTTCCCTTCCACCCAACTGGCCTCCCGCATCGCCACCGCTTGGGCTAGCAGATCAGTCACAAGCACACCATCCGCCAGAACAACAACTATGTTTTCCTTCCCAGGCAGACCACCCACCAAACAACCTCTGTTGGAGGTGCCGGGGGACCATTTTCACAAAGGTGCTTCAATTATTAAGCTTTCCTGGATGTCATATTGACGATGACAACAGCGACGAGGACTTTGACTTTTGAGTCGAAAGAGAAACACACTGCAACCGTGATCTTTGCACATGTAAGTTAGCTCTGTCAAAAACGTTGAAGAAATAAGAGCAGCCTGACGAGAAGTGATGAAAGGGACTAGGAGATTCGAGTGATGGGTGGATATTCCTCAAAGATTATCTAGGGGACAAGTTTCCCGCACGTTAAATGGCATGTCCTTCCTTTTTTACCTCCATGGATGCTAATGTGCGACAAAGGATCCTACCCAACGCGTCTGTGATATATCTATCTCGGAGTCGGATTGCATTTATAATTGTGGATTGGTAGGCCGCACGCCAAGGTAACAGTGAACGGAGGAATGGCGATGAACTCCTGGTCCGTCTCCCATTCATTTCCTTTATTCTCATCCACATTATTCCTGATCGCACTGGATACAGGTTTGACATCTATTCCTTCGGACCAACGGGTCCATCCCTCGATAGTTACCAGTCAGTCTCGATTCCAATCGAGTAAATCAGTGCCTCTTCCCTCTCTCCCTGACGCCAGTTCCACATACGGGATAGGGATGACGAAGATGGGACATTGAAGAGCGCGAGGACCATCATCGAATTAGTGAAGCTCGAAGTTGAGGCTGGTATCCCGAGCGACAGAGTCGTCATTGGCGGGTTCAGTCAAGGTATCCCTCTCCTCCCCTTTGTAAATTCGTTTGAGGATCCTGAGAGAGATTGGTGGGCGGGCGCAAGGCGCAACTATCACTTCGCTAGCCGCTATCACCTCCGAGCTCAAACTCGCAGGTCAGGTCAGTCTCTCTGGAAGGTTGCCGCTCTTTAAGACCGTCCATAATGTCCGTCCTCTCCCTTCTCCTCTCCACTATACGTTGAGCTCATGCTTTGCTTTGTTGTACTGCGCCAATTATGGAATCAATCAGTTGGCGACGGATCACGCAAGGACCCTGCAGGTGTTTTGGGGACACGGGAAGGCGGATCCGTTGATCAAATACCAATGGGCAGAGATGAGCGTTTCCTTGTCGGTCTCCCTTCCTTCTGTCTCCCTCGCTGTCAATGCTCGAGTTGACGGATGCTGATGCGATGCAATTTGCTGCGTGCGATGTGGGATGTAGGATGCGGGAGAAGTTGAAGATGAAGAATATCGATTTTAGAGGGTATGATGGTACGTTTGGCTTTCCATTCGGTTCCCCTTCGCAATCTCTGCATGTGACTTATCTACTGCTTGTTACCTGATTGTTTAGGCGTGGTCCATACTGCTTCACAGGAGGAATTGGACGATATGGCAGAATGGTTGGAGAAGAGGATACCGAAGATCGATGGTTAGACGATTGTTGACCTTGTTCATATCATCATGTATGGAAGTTCTGCTCTGTAAAGGTGGCACATAACTATATTATGTTGTCATCAGCTGTTCTCAACAGTATTCCTTTATCGACGAAGAAGAAGACTGCTTAGGGAAGCGAAAAGGTGACATAGTTTTGCAAACAGGGACCGTAGTTTCGTAAGCTTGGCGACAAGCCTCCTCCTTTGCTTGCGACGGAGCCGAAGCGGTCGGCTTGACCTTCGGCGAATTTTTGGCATTTTCGACTTCAACTCGACCTACCGTGGTCCCAATGAACAAGTGGGAGAAGTGGTTGGTAGTGGTAGAAAGAGCCGGCTCTAGACTACTAGGCTGCCATACAGCTAAGGGGGAGAGCGGGTAATGGGGGAGAAATTTCGGTTTGAAATTGATGTGTCTTCCCGTGTTTTGGTCAGAATGGGTTACTTCTCCAGTGAAATTCCAGAGCTTTCTGAGACTCTTCCACACCCTACACCGACATGCTAACACCTTCAACTTCTAGACTACTATGCCGCTATACAGCTAAGGGGGAGAACGGGTAACGGGGGAGGAATTTCAGTTTGAAAGTAGTGATTGTTCCCATCTTCACATACTATTGTGATGAGTCCAGGTCTCACCACTTCCAATTCAGGTTTCCGTTTCTTGTTTTGTAGTCCATAACAGCGAAATGAAATACATTTCATTGGCAGAATACTCCCAAAGCGACATTATATCATAGCAGTGAATCCATTTGCACAGTGAGCCTGAAGAGAAGGTAACTATGGAAATTTCTGCAGCCTTATCACCCACCAAAAAAGTAGACGGTGTTAGCATGTCGGTGTAGGGTATGGAAGAGTCTCAGATGCTCTGGAATTTCACTAGAGAAGTAACCCCATCCAGACCAAAACACGGGACGACACATCAATTTCAAACCGAAATTTCTCCCCCATTACTCGTTCTCCCCCTTAGCTGTATGGCAGCCTAGTAGTCTAGAACCGGCTCTTTCTACCACTACCAACCACTTCTCCCACTTGTTCATTGGGACCACGGTAGGTCGAGTTGAAGTCGAAAATGCCAAAAATTCGCCGAAGGTCAAGCCGACCGCTTCGGCTCCGTCGCAAGCCTCCTCGTTGCCAAGCTTAGTAGTTTCGGGTTTGAAATAAGATACGGTTTACTGCGAAAGAAGAAGGAAGTTTGTGTGTTGAACTATAGACTCTGCACGAACTCTGGCTTGAACCGGCTGGAACCCCGGCTTAAACCAACTTGAACCGATATCACCACTCACAGCAAGGAACGATCAACGACATTCCCGTGGAATACATATGGAGCACATCTTTCAGGACGATGAATCATTTTCCAATCATCTCGTGCAGGGCTCAGAGGAGAACTTGATACATGTAACCAGCGAGGAAACTCAAAAGCGGAAGAGGAATAGGTAGGTAAAAATTACCTTGTAATAGTATTGTCAGGCCGAAATCTCGAACTTGATGGTATCTCTTTAGACAGGTTCTTAGCTGGCAAGTCGTTTCCCCTGCTGCTTGCAGTGCGACATTGCTAACAATTTGCTATTGAGCAATAGCACTGTGAGTTTATTATTATTAGAATGGTCATAGAGGGTGAACATGGTGACTGATTGTGAATGATAGGAATGCAAGCGGTTCGTATTTCCACTCTGCTTTTTGGTAGAATATGCTCATGCCTTCTTACTCCTCAGACGGAAAATAAAGGTAAGCTCATCTATCACATTTTCTTGCATTCATAGCTCATTCTTTCGATCCAGTGCGACCGTGAGTCTTCAAATTTTGACGCTGCCGATAGTGCTAAAATGTTCTCGCTACCAGGCAAACTGCCCTGTACCGCTTGCATTAGTCCGCCCTTTCTTCTCGATTCACTGCCTCCCTTTCATGAGATCTTTAGAGAGAGGAGAAAATGAAAAATGCCATTGGGAGGTTTGTTACTCCGCTCCTTTGCCCCTGCGCGCTCATGTATCAAGTCCTTAGGAAACGAAGAAGGTATGGCACCCCACAGCAGTTCGAGATTTGATTGTGGCTCATGCAAACTCCGCA